>QRDG01001196.1:305864-411125 GCA_012064385.1 Puccinellia tenuiflora
GGTGTGGGGCCCACGGGAGCCCTCCGCCGCCGCCCTTTCGCCTATATATTTCCCCCGACGCATAAAACCTAGATGGACCCCGTCATATTCCAAAGAAACATCTGCAACGCCGCCGCCATCGCCGACAAGTTTCGGGGGACAGAAGTCTCTGTTCCGGCACCCTGCCGGGACGGGGAAGTGCCCCCGGAGCCATCTCCATCGACTCCACCACCATCTTCATCGCCGTTGCTGACTCCCATGATGAGGAGGGAGTAGTTCTCCCTCGGGGCTGAGGGCCGTACCGGTAGCCATGTGGTCTATATCTCTCTCCCATGATGTGATCCATATGTGATCATGAGCTTTGCAATCTAGATGTTGTTATGTTACTCAAGTGGGCTTTATTTATGTGATCTCCGGAGACTCCTTGTCCCACGTGTGTAAAGGTGACAGTGTGTGCACCGTGTGGGTCTTTAGGCTATATTTCACAAGATACTTGTTCACTGATTTATTATTTGAGTTGGATGTCTCTATGAAATTGTGGTGTGTTAGTACCTCCTATGAATGCTCATGGTCCAGTGTGGGGTATTCATTAGTACTTGGGAATATATGTTTGAGGCGTGCTTTTGCATTCCTACACAATGAATTAGTGTTCGTTATCCAGCTGGAGAATACTTCGGAGTAGTATATTGAAGTGCTTATATTTATATTCAATTATGATTGCATTGTTGAGAGTGACCACTGGTGAAAGTATGATCCCTAGGCCTTGTTTCTAAGCATTGAAACACCGTTTACAACAAGTTCTGCTACATGTTTGCTTGCTGCCATTTTTATTTCAGATTGCAATTACTACTTATAATCATCCATATTACTTGTATTTCACTATCTCTTCGCCGAACTAGTGCACCTATACATCTGACAAGTGTATTGGGTGTGTTGGGGACACAAGAGACATTTTGTATTGTGATTGCAGGGTTGCTTGAGAGGGATACCTTTGACCTCTACCTCCCTGAGTTCGATAAACCTTGGGTGATTCACTTAAGGGAAACTTGCTGCTGTTCTACAAACCTCTGCTCTTGGAGGCCCAACACTGTCTACAAGAATAGAAGCGTGTGTAGACATCAGTGATTACAATATCTTAGGACATATCAAAGGCCTTTGAAATATTCTAAACATTGTAATTTGTGATAACACTTCTCACAAGTCCACATACTAACATATAACTCAAATATCTTGTCTCTTTTGATCAAATCATAAAGACTCAATTTTCTTGTTAACTTAATATCCTAAACTCCAGAAATTTATTTGATCTCATCAAATATCATAACTCGAATAAATACACCTATTTAATCATTTATGATGGAGTACACAAAATAATGACATTTAACATTCGCTGAAAATACAACCAACACTTGTGTTTATTTCCGGCAACTCCTGTCACTCTTCCAAAGGGTGGCATTTTAGTCATACTGCTTACAATAAGGCGCATTGATAAAACATCAAAATGTTTATTCAATATTTAGCACGACTAAAACAATTGTCATTATTAAGCTTTGGATATCTTTAGTATGTCTTTTATTTATAAATGTTCAACCAATTTATCATTTAGATTATAATAAGAATAATACACTTATAATCGAAACTTGTGATTTCCAAAAAGGATCACTCATGAAAATAGAACAACCATTGTCTTTAACATGAATAACCGTCTCACATAAGCAAGACACACTAATCAAAATCACACTCAATTCGATTACAAAACTTATTCAAATCCTCTAATCCAAACGATAAATGTAGAGACAGATCATTGCCAGCATCAACTCCTTGATTGCCACCCTTCCGCAACGTCTTCACGTATCCTTTATGCAAATCTCAAGCAGCAGGTTCTGTTTTCATAAAACAGAATGAGTATCAAATACTTATTGAAACCGCCACAATTGCAATTTGGACTTAAACACTTATAACTTGTATATCACTATATACTTTCTGCATTGTCAACTTCTCTTGCTATGGGTTCCACTTTGACATGACGCAGCCAAGACACAAACTCACAGAAAGTGATCAAATCTCTTCCCATGACATAGTCTCTGGCATAATTCTTGAATCTGGGGAGAAGCTAGTGTAGCACCCCATCTATCGCGAAATCTTCATTCATCTCGTGGTTCCAAACAAGCACTAGACGATGATGTATCTCATACATTATCCTCAGGTGTTGTTCCAAGCAAGTGTTCTCTTACATCTTGAGTGAAAGAAAACCGTTCGGACATTCGAACCTTACAATTCTAACTTGTGCTGAAAATCTATTTTTCAGCTTACCAACAATCTCCATTGTAGTCAAGTTCTTGAATTGTCTACTTAGGTCAGAATTCATGAAGGTGCACATCATCCACTTGACTTTCAAGTAGGTGGTTCAAAACCACTCCATGTACTCTTCATCGCTTGCAGAAATATTTGGGTATTCTTCTAATGGTTCATCTAACACGTAGAGCTGAGCATGGGCGTTTAGGACTTTTCTCAGACACAGGTACCACTTAACAAAAATGACCCATCGAGACGCAGTTTTTCAGCAACGAACCGACTACCGTAGTCGACCAAGATCTATAAGGATTTTGCAAAGACATCTTTAAGGACTTTTGTTTATGATAATTTTAGTTGATCTTAATGAACTCCCACTAAACTCAACATCTCTCTAGTTGTTTGGTGACACACTATCCAAATCCACTACACCACAACCGATCATCACGTGAGATGATGTAGCTTCAAAGGTGAACATCGCCATGTTGATCATATCGTCCATATGACTCGTGTTTAACCTTTCGGTTCTTGTGTTCCGAGGCCATGTCTGTACATGCTAGGCTCGTCAAGGAAACCGTAGTATTTCCGCATGTGTAAACTGGCTTAGACCCGTTGTATGTGAACGTTGAATCTATCACACCCGATCATCACGTGGTGTCTCAAAACGACGAACTTTCGCAACGGTGCATACTAGGGAAGAACACATCTTGATATTAACGTGAGAGATCACCTTATCATGCTACCGTCGCGATCAAATCTAAGCATAACAATAAGGTGCATAAAAGGATTAACATCACATGCAATTCATAATTGTGATATGATATGGCCTTTCTTCTTGTGCCTTTGATCTCCATCTCCAAAGCACCGGCATGATCTCCATCACCGGCATGATCTCCATCATCGTGGAGCCATCACCATGGTTGTCCACCAACTATTGCAACTACAACTAATGCTACTCTTAGCAATAAAGTAAAGCAATTACATGGTGATTCAATGACACGCAGGTCACATAAAATAATAGACAACCATATGGCTCCTGCCGGTTGCCGTACTCATCGACATGCAAGTCGTGAAAGATTACAAACATGATCATTGCATACATTATCACGAATCACATATTGGCCATAGCACATCACATGACCCCCCTTTGCAAAAACAAGTTAGACGTCCTCTACTTTGTTTATGCAATTTTTACGTGGCTTGGGTCAACGAGATAGAACCGTTCTGATCTACGCAAAACCACAACGGTGATATGGTAGTTGCTTATTTACTCATCCTTTTGAAAGGCCTTCCATTGAAAATTGCATCTTCACTAAAGTAAGAGAAACAGACACCCGCCAGCCACTTATGCAATACAAGTTGCATGTCTGTCGTGGAAACGGTCTCTCGTGCGTGGACGAGTAAAGTTGGTCCGGGCCGCTTCAATCTCACAATACCGCAAAGACGCAAAGTGCACGCGAGAAGGTAGCAACATAAAATATCAACGCTCACAACACTTGTGTTCTAATCACACCAACATCTACGAATAGATCTAGGCTCTGATACCACTGAAGGGGTCGCAACATAGAAACCAAAAAAAATTCCTACGCAACAAGCGGAATAAACCCCAAGGATCTAGATCTATTATATGGAGGTAGCGAAGATGAGATCCAATCTCTTACCCTTGAAGAACGTTCAAAGCGTTTTGTCGGTGCAGGGGTTGGTCTGTCGATCCCCGCAACTAGACTCATCTAGTCGCGAGGAGATGTATTTCCTCGAAGATCCAATCTGATGAAGCACCGCACGAGCAACGCCTCCGCGGTATCCACACGTACGGCTCGATGTAGACGTCCACTCCTTGATCCCGCAAGCGAGGAGGACGTGGCTAGATGGATCTCGGCACCACGACGGTTGTGGTGGCGTTTGATGGTGTAGATCCCCACGAGCATGGTTTCACCAAGCCAAGCAAGAGGAGGGGAAGGAGGACATGGTGCAGCATCCCTACGGCTAGGGGTGGTGCAGCAAGGTGAAGATCTCCCACGGACAGGGCTTCGCCAAGCCATGCAAGAGGGAGAGAGGAGGAGCAAGAGGTGCGGCTAGGGTTTGGGGGGTGGTGCGGCTAGGGCAGCCTTGGCCTCGAGTGTGCCGCACCCCCACCCCTCCTTATATAGGCGGCTAAGGGAGGAGCCCTAGGGCCGGCCGGCTTGGGGAACTTGCCCCCCAAGTTAGCCGCCCTAGGGTTAGGGTTTGGGGCGCCTCCCCCCCTTGGGCCCCTTTGGCCGACTTGGCCCATATGGGCCTATGGGTGGTGCGGCCAGCCCAAGTGGCTGCTGCACCCCCTTTGGTCCATGTGGGCCCCACACATTAGGTGGGCCCCACTTCTAGACTCCTCTAGAAGTTTCTAGAACCTTCCGGTACTCTGCCGGAATATTTCGGAACTTTTCCGACACCTCCGGAAACCACTTTCCATATATGAATCTTATTCTCCGGACTCCTCCGGAACTCCTCGTGACGTCCGGGATCCCATCCGAGACTCCGAATCACCATTCGTTCATACCATCAAAACATCTCATCGCTAACCCTAGCTACATCGGAGCGTTAAGTGTGTGACCCTACGGGTTCGAGAACATGCAGACATGATCAAATCAATAATCAATAGCGGGACCGGGATGCCCATATTGACTCCTACATATTCAACGAAGTTCCTTATCGATTGAACCACGATGTCAGAGATTCTTAATCTCGTATATGATTCCCTTTGTCTCACCGATATTTAATTTGCCCGAGATTTGATCGTCGATATCTCCATATCTAGTTCTATCTCGTTACCTGGCAAATTCTCTTTACTCGTCCATAATATAGGATCTCAGTGATTAACACTTAATCACATGGTTGCAACCTTTCTGATGCTATATTATCGAGAGGGCCCATAGATATCTTTTCTGTCACAAGGAAGGACAAATCCCACTCTTGATTCATATCACCCAACAAATACCATCGGATATACCTGAAAGCCACCTTTATAATCACCCAGTTACGAAGTGACGTTTGATGTACACAAAGCATTCCTCCGGTAAACGGGAGTGACATAATCTCATGGTCTAAGGAAACTATACTTGGCATATCAAAAAGCGTTGGCAATGAAAACTGTGTGACACGATCAATTGCAACTCTTTATTATCGGGTCTTGTCCATCACATCATTACTCCTAATGATATGACTCCGCTATCAAGTGACTATAACAAGTCCATGGTTAGGAAACTCCAACCATCTCTTGACTAACGAACTAGTCCGGTAGAGGCTCACTAGGGACATCTGGTTGCTTATATTCCACACATGTATTAAGTTTCCGGTTAATACAATTATAGCATGGAGAATAAACTATTATCATAAACATGAATATGCTAACAAACCATTTTATTATTGCCTCTAGGGCATATTCCCAACAAATCTTCCTTCAGTTCCAAAGCACATATCATGAACTTATTTTTTTACAACATTAGCTACTGTTATAAAGGTCTAAGTAAAGCTCCAGCTTTGTAAAAGAACTTCACTTTGCCCGTCAAGGAAGCAATGCAAAACTAAGGACAGAATCTGTCAAAAACAGAATAGACTGTAAAGATGAATTTTTCGGGACACTTCTGTACCTCAAATAAGAAAACTTAAAACTTGAGAAAGGTAGACAAAACCCTGATGCTTGCTGTCAAAACTTTTCAGCCAGAGATGACGTTCTGTGATTTTTTTGATTTTCGAACAGTGAAGAACAGAAATCTGTTTCCGGACAGCAAACTCACCGATTAGTCATCCTCTATTTAGAGGCTATTCTTGGCACCAAAAACCAAAAGAAAAAGATACAAGGGAGTTGTTATAGAAGTAACATCACCCAAAATTCAAAGAAAACAATAGGTAAAAATAAAATGGGTTGCCTCCCATAAGCACTTTTCTTTAATGCCTTTTAGCTAGGCTTGATAATTTTAATGATGCTCTCATGAGAATAAGAGTTGAAACACAAAGAGAGCATCAAGAAGCAAATATGAAACACATTTAAGTCTAACCCTCTTCCTATCCATAGGAATCTTGTAAACAAATAAATCCATGAAGAACAAAGTATCAAGCATAGGAGTGTAGAACAAGAGCAGTTTCAAAATTTTCAACGCAAAGAGAGGTGTTTTAGTGACATGAAAATTACTACAACCATATTTTCCTCTCTCATAATAATTTTCAGTAGCATCATAAACAAACTCAACAATATAATTATCAAATAAAACATACTTTTCATGATCTACAAACACACAATTTTTATTAAGCTCCAAAATAGTATGATCAAAATAAACAGAAGTCATGACCTTTCCAATCCCATTATTAAACATGTTTCCTTTTGGTTTCTTTGAGTTTGGGTGATTTTTAATAGGGGAATCATGGTCATAAGTGTAGCAAGCATCAATTTCCTCAAAAAGGGATATTTCAAGAGAATCCATAGGAACATAACATTCATCCTCCTTTTGGTAAGCATGGAGGGCAATCAAATAATGTAAGAGTTACTCTCATTAGAAGGTAGGCATGGGTAGCTAATATATTCTTCCTCCTTTTGTTTGTCACCCTCTTCCTCTTTTTCATCCAATGAGCTTACAGTTTCAGCAATTTCTTCTTCCATGATTTCCTGCAAGGCATTAGTCTCTTCTTTTGGAGGATAAGTTCTCCCAAGAAATTCGGTAATATGAGGATTATCATTATAATACTCAAGGCAATACCCAAGTATAACAAAATTTTCAGATTTGTAAAAAGCATCATCAATATCTTTAAGCACAGAAGTAATTTCATAGGCACCCATAAAAGCAACAAATTCTTCAATTTGTTCAAAATTATCAAAATCATAGTTTCCTTTAGCATAATAAGCCAATGCTTCATTATCATTATAATCACATTGGAAATGGAGGTTTTATGCCTCCTACAACAAAAATATTCATTAAGGCACCAGGATTCATCATAAGTAGAGCAAAAGTTTTCAGCAAGACTATTCAATTTATTTATTTGTGCCCATAAGTGTTTTCCTTTTTCAGACAAGCGCTATTCCTTATAATATTTCTGTTGTTACTCCGTGAACCCACTTTGCCAATAAGATCTAGTCTCACAGAAAGTAACCATTGATAGCAAGTACAGAACTAGACATAATATCAAGCAAAACGATAAAAAAGACTAGTGATGGAATTTTTAAATTTTTTTGTGTTTTTCAGTTTTAGAGCAAACGAAAGGCAAAACAAGACTAACAAAAAATATATTAAGCAAGACAATAACAAAACAAAGTGAAAGGAAGTGTGAAACTCCCCTAGCTGAAGCTTCCAAGTCCCCGGCAACGGCGCCAGAAAAAGAGCTTGATGACGTGGATAACACGTTCGCTGGGAGACCCCAATAGGAAGGTATGATGCAGCAAAGCAGCAGTTTCCCTTGATTACAAAACCAAGGTTATTGAACCAGTAGGACTTGGATAAGGCTTAGCAAGGTGTCAACAGCGCCAGAAAGAGAGGTGTTACTGGGGTGCTGACGTGGACCTACGCACAATCACAAACAAACTACTTTGCCCCAACTAAACAGAGAGGTTGTCAATCTCTCCGACTTGCTGAACACAAAGAATTAAATGTGTGGATGTAAAATATGATGAGAGTGAAATATGACCAGCGACCAAATGATGATGAAAAGCTATTAAAACAGTTGTAAGCAATGTAGGAAAATAGGACCGGGATCCATAGTTCATTAGAGGTGTCTCTCCAAAAGATATACATGATGGGTAAACTATTTACAGCATGGCAATTGAAAGAATTGTTGGCGCACAACAAGGCTATCATAAAACAATATAGTTCACCGTTTCATCTAATATGGGCATTACGTCAAAATACATAGACCGTCTTCCAACTGCATCTATGAATAATAATCCACCCTAGGATCGCTATCCAGCATGTCACCCAAAAGTATTAAGTTCCAAGCAATAGATCATTGCAATAAGCAAAGTGCATAATGTAAGCAATGTAAATAACACAAGTAAATCAAACTGCTATTTTCTCCTTAGTGGCGACAGCACATCTCTTGTCTTAATCATTTCTGTCAGCCCGAGCTCAGACAAGAGAGGCATGAACCCACTATCTAGCATAAATACTCCCTCATACAACACTAATAATTGTTTGGCCAAAGCATCCACTAGCATCAGAGAGCATGTAAGATCATAGATAAAACACAACACATAGATGGACAAAAGCAATGACTTACACAATTCATCGGATCCATGCAAACACAATCATGTAGCAGTTACAAATAATATGATCTTGATCATGATAGACAGCTCACAAGATCTAAGCAATGGAGTACAAGAAGTTGAGACAACCATCTAGCTACTGCTATGGATCCGTAGTCCCGTGGTGGACTACTCACGCATCACTGTGTAGATGTCTCCGGTGTCGATTCCCCTCTCCGGCAGGGTGCCGGGAAGAGCTGCAAGAACCCTCCCAACTAGGGTTGGAGATGGCGGCAGCCTCGAACATCTTCGGGGAAATATGATCGGGTGCCTAGGGTTTTTGCGTCGAGGGAGTATTTATAGGCGAAGAGGCAACGCCAGGAGATGAAGGAGGCGCCTAGGTGGGCCCCATGCGCGGCCTAGGGGGGCCATGGCCAGGTGGCATCTGGAGCCCTTGGGGCCGCGCGTCCTTCGGGTTCCGTCTTTGTTTCATATTGGAAATAATTACTGTAAATTTTCAGCGCGTTCCGAGAAACTTTCCAGAACAAGTTTTCGGAAACAAAAAGACAGCAGAAAACAAGAACTGGTACTGAGCATCTTGTTAATAGGTTAGTTCCACAAATCATGCCAAAAACGATATAAAAACATGTGGCACTGATATAAAATCATGGAACATCAAATATTGTAGATACATTGGAGACGTATCAGTAAGCAGCACCATCCCTTTAAGACAAATAAGCAATGGATAGGGTAAATTAGCAACACAGCAACATATCACAATAGAATGAAGCCAGGAAACACAACCTGAGGAGCAGAAAAAAATACCCGAAGGACTGAATAGAAAATCAGAGCCTTACCCAACACAATCAGGATATCACTATAGAAGTATCTATGATATATTCTTAAATCTATCAAACCCAATCCCTGAATCATGAATACTTCAAAAGCCTGATACGTAAATTCTCATTGCAATTTGATATCTAAATAAGGTTATATAGCAAATTGCAAATCGCCAACTCGATAGAGATGAAAAACCACAAACCTAATCGAACAATAGGGATGCTATTGATTAGACAGAGTACAAACATATCGAGTGGCAGCTCACTTTCCTTAAGCTTGACGACCTTGCCGAAATGCGACTGTCGCACCTGCCTCACCCGCATCCCCTCACAGCGGCGGCCCCGAAGTGTTGTTGACATGGATATTCCTTCCCCTATTGTTGCTATAAGCTCTAACCTTGGAATCTCCTTTCATCTCTCAACTGCAAATCAGAAAAGAGAGAATTGGCTTACATGTGGTAACTCTAAAAAGAAAGTATAATTTGCATATAAAAAGAAGAGTACATGATCCAGTACCATGATGTAAAATTCAATTATAGAATCATGTCATGTGCAATAGCTGTGCGTATGATACTAAAAATAAACTACAATTAACACTTATATGATGAAGTGAGTTCATCAGTTTCAACCTCTATTCATAGGCATGATTGAGCTCAAAAGGCATATAATCTGAACTATAAGGGAAATTGGCTAATTAAGCTCAAAATGCATAGATTAGTAGTAATGACCTCTAAAGATAGTTTTGTATGGGACATGTTTCGGTTTTGTTGTCCAGACCATGTAACATATGAATTTATAATGCTTATTAAGATTCCATGATTATGTCCAAAATAGTATCAGTAAGATTAATTTGGTCATCTAACAGAACATGAGGTTGGTTTGCACTGTACTTGTACATGAATAGAAACATTTGCACAAGAGTCTATATAGTAGCAGTATTACGCTGGACATAGGCTGAAACAATATAGATATTGATCACAACAGAGCAGCAAAAGAGATCTATGATGTTTTACCAGCAGGAGCAACTTCTAAAGAGGCTTGTCATTTATGCATCTCTTCTGCAAAGCACACAATCAGCAAGCATGCAAGGGTTTGAAATTTAATAGGATAACAAACTTAAGAAACTATGGTCAGAAAGTCAAGAATTTTTCCCCCAAAAAATATAAGTTGATTGGTTGCTTGGTTGAAGCTACGCTGCTAAGCTATAAAGCTTTAGCTAAAATTTGGAGGCACTCAATAAAAATAAAAGACACTCATTCAACATAATTTGAAATTTCTCTAAGAATACTCGGGTAAATAAATTCATGTTTTGCATCTGCATGGAATGTACTAAGCATAGATAATTATTCTACCTGGTAGCTACAACTTCCCGTGAAGTAAAGAGCACAAAAAACAACCAAGTGATACATGCCACATGTCCACTCAGATTATCCGACAATGTGACCAAAACTTTCCAGCCTCTCAATGCGAAAACAATTATGTAGAAATGATTGTGCAACTCTGGAAACTTCAAGGAGATCTCTCCATCGAAGGTGTTTATGTTCAAAAATATGGTTATGATCTTGGCAAGTGAAACTAAGTTCATTGTTTCATTCGGAATAACTATACATGGAAGCAACTCAAACTCATCATATCAGAAACATATTAGCAGAATATAATGGAATTAAACTTGCGCATAAAAGAATCATCTAAGTAAATAGACGAAGTCACCATGTACAACTTTAGTATTTGAACCCTGGGAAGCTCTCTACCAAAGATAAAGTGGATAACATAACACTACCTCTTGTGAAGAAACCATTTACTCAGTTTCTAGTGGTGCGAGATGGCTTAAATAAAATGTGTACCATCACCTAAACATGGATCAACAGATTCATGCTCGGTCGTTTTACAAAGGATGGCTTCGTTATAAACACCAGCATAATCTTCTCACCATATGTACCTGAAGAAACACACGCTAATGAAAACCTTTCTGATCAGTCTGAATATGTGCCTGAAGAAATAAAGAATTTCGCTCGTGGTCATGTGGAGCCGGGGAGAAAGCGCTGTAATCGGGTGAGTCGGAGAAGACCGTTGCGAGGGTGAATGAGGGAGTGAACTCACTGCTCCGCCGTCGGCGGGAAGAGCTCCGTCGCTAGTGCCCACTCATCCTCTCTAGCGTTGGTCTCCCCTGCAAACTTCCACCGCCGGCCCTCCCCTTCCACCGGCCTCCTCCCAATCCCCGACGTGGCATCGTAGAACTGCTTTTCGTCACGCGGATCGAAAGACATGTTGGAGGAAGGAGCACACGGCGGTGTCCAGGTCGAGCGGTGCACCTGCTAAGCCCTTCCATCCCCTTTCTCCCTCAGGGGCGTACCCAGGTACAAGCAAGGGGGTACACAGGACACCCCGTCCAAATCAGTTTCTTTGGTACATTTCATGTATTTCTATCTTTTTTTTTTGAAAGGAATACTGTAGGGGAAGCCCCTACAGTGGTTTTTATTTTCGAAATAAAAAGAACCCAAATCCGCGTCCGTGAGGACTTGAACCTGGGTGGCTGGGTTGTACATCCACTTCCCTAACCAAATGAGCTAGGATCACTTCTTCATGTATTTCTATCTTGTGACACCCCTAAATCAAGATGAAAAATATGAGTGACATATATCAGGACACTGGGTCATTTTCTCTCTAGGTCCGCCCCTGTTCTCCCTTGCGTCCTCCTACCTGGCCCTCCTCTCACTCAAAGAAAGGGGAGGAAAGAGGGACAGAGGAGAGATGAGAGAGAATAGTGGGAGACAAGAGACGACGCCCTAGCCCTCCCTCGTCGTTCCCCATCACCTGCGCTACCGGATGCTCCGCTTCTGCCACCGCTGGGGAGAGGAGATGAGAGACGCGAGGAGAGAAGTCAAAGTTCGCGAGAAAGAGAGTCATATAAAAAAACGCAGATCAGCGACACACCCACAAACCGACCCCACAATTGGACCCACACAGCAGACTCCCCGAGCGGCAGATGCCCTGAGAGGGCTCGCTGCTAGCCCGGCTTCAAGTTTTAGGGCCTTTGATTCAAAGGAATGTCATAGGAATCTTGTAGGATTGAATCCTATATAAAATTTTCCTATAGAAGGTATTTGATTCAAAGGATCATATCGCATAGGAATTATTCCTATAGGAATCCTGTAGTGCAAATCCTATAGGAAAAAAGCATTAGCTCATACCTCATAGAAAATTCATTCACTACAATAAAACAAACTTCCTCTTCCCATAGGATTCAAGTGGACATGACATTCCAATCCTATAAATTTCCTATTCCTATACATTTCCTATCCTATGAATCAAAGGAGCCCTTAGATAATAAGTATGTGCAAAAGGATAAGGAGGATGTAAGCAGAAGTTTTAGCAAAGAGGATCACAGAATTTTACAGAACATACAGTTCCAATTGGTGATCCTCTAATAGTGAGCACGAAAGGCGGGCGTAAAAAAAGAACGAATGGTCAAACAAAGGAGGATCATCCCACGACGAAAAATGGTAGACCGTTAGCGTTTGATGAGATGCCAATACGCCTATGCGGCCAATGTGAAAAATCGGGACATAACAAGGCCACATGCTCAGAAAATCCAAAGTAAGAGTACATAATTGTTCTTGTTAGTTTGGTTCATTGATTACATCGCTTGTAGTTTCTTATTGCTTATTTATTTTCTTTTATGCAGGAATATGGTATAAGTTGTGAAATACAAGTGCATAATCGTTCATCGATGGTGGAATCCTAACGCCGAAACCACCCCTCCTCTCTCACCACGACCAGGTCTTGGTAGAGAGTGGGCAAACCCGTAGGCCAACGAGGAAGGTTAGGATGCCCCTGCCCACGTCTGTTGGTGGGAGTATCCAGTCTAGGCTAAAGTACTAGTGTCTTTCTTGATTTGTTAAGATTATTTTGTCTATTTGACTTGTGTAAGAGGTTTGAATCCAACTTAGTTGTTTTAATTGAGTGTTATAGTTTGTTTTATATGCCATGTCGGACTATGTTATTCATGATAAGGAAAATGAGTTTGATCTTCTATGTGTTTTCAATTCCTTTGGTAATTGTGGGAATGCTGGTAATATGCTATTGCTATTTTGTCTGATGCTAATATTACGTGAATGTATATTGTCGAAGTGTTCTGAGAAATATTTTGACCTTATAATTTTTAGCTACTAACTTTGTTCCATATATTACTACATTTCGGAGATCGGGGATTGCAAGGGATATTAGATCGGTAAATTTATCTTTGGGAACAAAACATCCAGATGTTTCCAAATGGCCCATAAAAGAGAGTAAAATGGCTAAACAAACAGATGGGTGAGTATATGCCGCATCATACTTGACTACTCTCTTTTTACAGTTTGTATGTCATGTGACTTACCTTTTTAGAACAGAAACTCATCCTGAGGTGCATGGAGGACTGGGACGGAGATCATATGACGGATGAAATTTGCCAGGTTGACTCTATTTTCTATTATGTGTAACTATAATAAACGCCATAACGAGTTAATTATTAACGTCTCTAATTTTTTTTGCAGCAATAAATTAATGACTCGAGGGGACATATGGTTGCCGAACTCCTTTTTTTGGCTACAAACACGTGTATGAAGGCGAAGAATAACATTCTTAAGATGGTCCAAAAGACACCATAGTTCCTGCATCGTTAGGCTCTCCGCCGCTAAGAACATTTCGATGTGATGTACTATCTTTTGCATGGACGTGTAATATGATGGTGGGTATTGATAAGTTGGGTGGTGCCCCAAGCGAAGGCGGAATTGTAGCTAGTAGCAGTTTTCCCTCAATTAAAGAACCGAGGTTTATCGAACCAGTAGGACTTTGAAATCAACAACGACGTGAATGTTGAAGATCTCTGGCGCTTAACCTTCAACAGATGTGGACCTGCACACACTCAACCAAAATACTTTGCCCCCAACGGCGGAGAGGTTGTCAATCTCTCCGGTCTCGCAGAACACAAAGCGGTTAATTGTATGATGAAATAGATAAAATATGAAAAGTGACCAGAGGAGTAATGATGATTAAAATCAAGTAAATGAGGTTGAAAACAATGTAAAAAGATGGACCGGGGGCCATGGGTTCACTAGTGGAGTCTCTCAAGTAAATAAAATATGCATGTGATGGGTGAACGAATTACAGCTAGGCAATTGACAAGATCATGACACAAACCCAATTTAGCTATGACAAAAAGGACATGATAATATTTATGGAGGCATCACGACAAGGAACAAAGATCGTTGAGTCCAACTGCGTCTTTGTCTAAATAGTCCACCGTGGGATTGCTATCCAGCCTGTCACCCAACGGTATTAAGTTGCAAGCAACAGACAATTGCATTAAGTAAAGTGCATGAAGTAAGCAATAGTAATATCAAAATAGACATTAATACCGTTGTTTTACCCTTAGTAGCAACAGCACACCCTCGCCCTTAGACGTTTCTGTCACTCGTGCCCAGGAACAAAAGGGGGTATGAACCCACTATCTAGCATAAATACTCTCTCTTGGAGATACACACAATCACTTGGCCAAAGTAACTACGCACATCGGAGAGCATGCAAGATCATAAATTACTCATATAAGAATCATGCACAATCTGAACATAACTTCATAATCCATCGGATCCCAGCAAACACATCACATAGCATTACAATAATCGATCTTGATCATGTTAGGCAGCTCACAAGATCATAAGACATGAAGCACAAGAGAGAGAGACTACCAACTATCTACTGCCATGGACCCATAGTCCAAGGTGAGACTACTCACAAATCATCCCGGAGGAAGGCATGTCGATGAAGAGCCCTCCGGGATCGATCTCCCCTCCGGCAGAGTGCCGGGAGCAGCTTCAGATTGAACCCCGAACTAGGGTTCTTGGTGACGGCGTGTCGGGGTCGAGTTTCTGGAAAATAATCGCCTCCTCGACGTTTTTAGGTTTAATGTGATTTTATAGGAGTCGGAGGGGGCCGAGGAGGTTCCCACAGGGCAGGGGCAGGCCCCACCTGTAACATCCCAAAAGTAATCCCCTTTTAATTTTATTGCTTGTTAATTTAATTGCTGCATCATCATGGCATCATCTTTCTTTGTTGCACTTTGTGGTTTTAAAAATTCAAAATAAATAAAATGAGTTATTATTTTATGTCATTATTACATGTGACAACTCCTTTTAATTTGAAAACCAAAATAATAAAACTAATTTTATTTTGAACAAGCAATTAAATTGTTGTTTGAAATTGCTAAGTCACAAAATTATTTTGTGGGAAAAGTAAACCCTAGCCTTATTTTATTTTTCCCTCTCTTTTCTTCTCTTTAATTCTCTAGAAAAAGAATAAAAGCAAAAGAGGAAAAACAGGGCGCATCCCATCTTCACCTCTCTCTTTCCCTCCCTTTTCTTCTGGCCCGTCTCCTCCGAACCGGCCCATCTGGCCCGTTAAGGTCCTTGCCATCATCCTCTTCACCTTTTCACGCCATCGCCCCCGACGCCACTTCCGTCGCCATCGCCACCTGGCTACCACCTGCTCCCTCTCCCCCTATAAAGCATTCCTCAGAGCCGCTCTCCTCTCCCATCCAACCCTAGCACGCCTCCCCTTTCCTTTTCCTGCCGCCGCCACCCTTCCTCTCTCCCTCTCTGCACCTCTTCTTCCCTCCCGAGAGCACCACAACCTTCACCAGTCGGAGAGGATCGTCATTGCCATGGGGTAGCAGTGGAGGAGGTCGTCCACGTCATCGTCATCACGCGCTGGATCCAGACATGTAGACCCAAGGACTCCCTCCCCGACGTCGTCTTCGTTTTCTTCCCGAGCACCGGCTTCGTCTACTTCCCCTTCACCTGCCCATCGCCGTCGTCTACCTCGAGCTGATCTCCAACCCCGACTTCCCCTTGGTGAGCACCACCGTCGCCTCTGGCCCCCCTCTCTTCCTCTCCCTTGCTCTGGACGGTCGCCGTCGTTCCCTGACGTAACCGAGCGCGCCATGGCGAGCACGAGCTCGGGCTCCTCTGCCCTGCCTTCTCGGGCACCAGCGCATGCACACGCACACCAGCACATGCCGCCCGCGCACAGCCATAGGACACCGCCAGGGTATGGTCGTCGCCGTCCACCGCATTGCCGTCGCCGTCTGTCTCTGAAGCCTGCACCTTTCTTCAGTTAAATTCAGATCACGCCTGCAGGTTACCTCATAGTCAATCGAGCCCCCTCTCTGTCAAGATCCTGAGCTTAGCCCAGTTGGTCACCATTCGCTAGCGTCCCAGATCGACCTGGGTTCGAGTCCCCCTTCGGCAAATAAGCCACCCCCTTTTTTTTCCTTGTTTCCTGTCACTGACAAGTGGGCCTGTGGGACCCGCCTGTCATCCTCTGTGGGTAGCTACCACTCCGGTGGAAAAGGACTCCAGATCTCAGATCTAGATCTGAGTTTTTGCATAAAAGCCCAGTTTTCGAATCTCTTTTGCAATTAGGTCCTTTATAAATGTTTCTGCCCTGTTTTCAACAAACATTTAATTCTTGGCCTTTTCGAATTCAAAATTGCAATAAAAATATGTTTTGAAATCAGAAAAATGTAAGCTGTTCAAATATAAATTTTGTTTGATTTTTAGAATTAATTAAAATAACTTTAATAAATATTTCTTTTGCTAAAGATTAAAACTTGTATAATCCATAACTTTTGAACCACACCTTCAAAAATTATGAATTTTATATCAAATTAAAGCTAAAAATGCAATCTGTTTGAATATAAATTTACATGCATGAATTAAACAAATTAACTTTTGGGTTCTTTGGAAATTCAATTAATTGAATTAATAAAATGCCCTAATTGCCTTAATTGTTTATTAAATTGCTAAACCCTAATTTTAACTTGCCTAATAAAATGTTTAGCACTCAGTTTGCTGCATATTTAAATTGAGCATGGCATCATACTTGTTTGAATGCATTTGTATTGATTTGCCTTTTGTTATGTTTGGGGTTATCTGTAGACGACGACGTTGCTGAGTACCCCGACACCTCCGAGGATCTAGCCCAGTACCAGGCTACTGAGCCAACAGGCAAGCAGCCCCTCCCCAACTTTCTCATGTGATGCCTATTCCTGGCTTGCATGCTTTAGGACTTCCGTTCTGTTGTGTCTTACAATTCCTACTAGAATTGCATAGCCTGTTAGAAGTCCAGATATTCCTGATAGGCCTGCCTATACCCTATGCTTGTTTTCCTGTTACTATGTACTAGCATGCTTAGGAGTTGATTGTGGTCTATCACATGTTTAGCTGGTATATCTTAATAATTGAAGACTTGCTATGTGGGAATCACTTTATTATATTAATGATAAGGCACCGGCGGAAGGCCAATTATGGTGATTTGTTCTGCTAGTATCGCCTAGGAAAAACCATTCTTTTCCGCTTATCCAAGAATGAGCGCCCTACCCACACGTGGGAAGACTTATGGAACCCCCCGCAACTCAGTACCGGATCTGCTATATTGGTTAGGGAGCCACAAAGTAGTTCTGGTGTTTACCATTTGGAGCACACGCACAAGCATGATGTTGAAGATGAGAGGTTACAACTATGGGGGGCACATATAGGTTTGCGGGATGGGTGTTAATCGCATGTGGAAGGAGGGCAATCGTATGAGTGTTCCTCCCGAAGCCGTTCGCGCAACGTTTGGGCCCGCAAAGGAGTTTCGGTCGGGCTCCCCACGTGGATCAGTCTCAGATAGGTGGCTCTCTATCCAATGTAGTAGTGATGGGGAAGGTCGTGTTGAGATACCTAAATGCCTCTGTGGCATGTGGTTGATCGAACGTGTATGGTTACATTTGGGCACCCTGCAGGGTTAAATCTTTTCGAAAAGCCGAGTCCGCGGTTATGGACGACTTGGGTAATGTGCTGACTAAAAAGATCATAGACATCACCGTATATCTTAAATAGCTAAATTGACTAGTAAATAGCCATATTCAAATAATAACCTGCTAAAATTTGATCAACGGGTGAGTGTCCGGACTTCTTCCTCGTGGGAATATGATACGAAGGAGTTGTCTCAGGACGGGTATTGTTTGGTGAGTAGTTTAGCCCAGTAGCGCAATCGCTCTCTTCCCTTAATCTAATTAGAGGCAAGTTGTAGCGTGTCTTCTGTAATTGTTAGGTGCTGCTACTGCAAGTCCACATACAGCCCCTTTTTCAACCCCAAATGCATGTGCATCGTACCTTCTTTTACCCTTCTGCGTAAGACTTGCTGAGTACCCCCGTACTCATACCATCGGGTGTCCGGTGCCCATGTTTTCACCGATGCAGGAGCGACAGCAGAGTTTGACGATCCATATGGAGGCTACTACATAGAGTTCGACGCCGACTACGAGGAGTAGATCGAGATCCTAGCCGGCAGCCTGAGACCACCGTGGGCGGGTCCCCTCTTTTATTTTCCGGACTTTGGCTTTTGATGTAGTCTATACTCAGACGAGTGATTGCTTCCGATGTATTCGGGACGTATGATCCCCTGTGATGTAATAAAAGTATTTCGAACTATGTTTATTTATCTTTTGTGTCGTACTTGTGCATGTGATGTAATCCAATTGTGGTTCTACTTGGCGAAATGTTATTTCCGCTAAGTGGGGCTTACAAACCCGCGGGTCACCCCTGGCCCACGGCTGGTGGCCGCGTGTGCCCTGTGGGGCGCCACCGAGGCTGCCCTTCGGACTCCGTCTTCATTTTAGCGTAAAAATAATCCTCATAAATTTTCGTCCAATTCCGAGAATATTTCTAGAAGTAAATTTCTGAAACAAAACGACAGCAAAAACAGGGAACTGGCACTGGGCATCTTGTCAATAGGTTAGTCCGACAAAATGCATAAAAAATGATATAAATGACAGTAAAAACATGTGACAATATCACAAAACTAGCATGGATCACTCAAAAATTATAGATACGTTTGAGACGTATCAGCATCCCCAAGCTTAACTCCTACTCGTCCTCGAGTAGGTAAGTGATAACAAATAATTTTTTATGAGACATGCTACCAACACAATCTTGATCAAGATAGTAATGCAAAGCACATGAAGTGAATAAGGTGATCCAAAACAATTGTCTATAATTGACATTAAGCAAACAATGATTAACAAATGCAGGCTAACAAATGCTAGAAACTTTTCATGAATAAGTGCGTTGGAGACATGGAACCATACATAAGGTTTAGAAAGAAGAATTGCGAATTGTGTCTCCAATGTAAAGTATCAATCATTCTTCAAAGCATCTAATTAGTCATTCATGGAAATAGCCAAGCTCAAGTCAGGTGTTCTAATCCATCTACTTCATAAATAAACTGTTTCGAAGTCTACTCAACTAGTGCAAGTAAGAAGTGGCTTTGGCACCATGATGTTATGGCAAAGAGAACAATAATGGAGGTTTGGAAGGTCAAAAATAAAGGCTCAAACAGTGGAGAAGGTAACCACAAGACAGAAGGAAGTCCCGTAGTTGACACTGTTTGAGGAATAGTGATTGCCATTGTTGGGGTTATGCCGAACAGGTGTCCTCACAGAGAAGACTAAAAGCCAGCATACCAGGGTGGCCCATAGTGGTGGTAAGCCGAATCCGGCTTAACCGGGCGGCCCAGTATGATGAAGCGCAGGAGGCCCATCCGGCTAAGAGAAGGTTTCAGAAGCCGGCCTGCATTGCGGAAGACTTAGCCCATAAGGCAGGGCCTAAGCCGGATTGGAGTAGAACTCTGTACTTAGTCGGTTAGGTTTCCTCCTGTAAGCCCTAGGTCCGGACGCCTTTATAAGCCGGCCTACGGGACGCCTTAGGGCACGCTCTCGATCCCAATCCACTGTAACTCGGCAATATTGCCTTATAGTAAATTATAGCAGCACATAGGGTTTTGCCACCGTTGCGAGATCCGAAGCTGGGTAAACCCTTTGTCACCCCGATGCCGGAACACCCCACGTCTCCAAAACCCCTCTCTCTACCTAGCTCGATGGCACCCCTGCCGCGGCTAGATTCGACAATACCACGATAGTTGGCGCCCACCGTGGGGTAGGAGATGCCCGGGGTTTCGATCCGTCCAGGAGCCACAGGCGGAGTCGGTGACACCATCGCCGTCGGCATGGTGAGCTACTTCGACGAGACAGGAGCTGGCCACGTCTTCAACGATGGCTTCTGGACGCCGGCAAAGGAGGATCTAGCCGGCTGGTCCACGGTCTCCATCGGCGGTTTCGACATCTTCGTCGGCTTCACCGCCCAGGCCTTGGATGATCTCGGCTTCACCTCGAGCTTGCCCACCACCCACCCAAGCAACCTCGACGAGGAATCAGATCTGGACTCTGACGAGATCGCCGATCTGGATCTGGCTTTCGACGCTGACGACGAAGATTCTGAAGACGACGCAAGTTCCAACATGGCGGCGCCGGACTTCCACTTCGTCGGCGTCTTAGGAGAATCTGGCTCTCACGAGTCGATGACAGAGCCTGAGTCTATCCTCCCTGCTTTGCAGGCCGGGGTTGATTCAGAAGCCGGATCAGGGGACACCGCCCATATGGAGCAGGACCTCGAATCTGAAGGAGAATCCGATGATTTTAGTCGGAAAGTTGCATCCTGTTTAGGACGCCCTGCCGAGGTCTTGATGGGTGACGTCTCTGATCCTAAAGACGACCCCAACACCTCGAAAGCCGCCAATGGCGAAGAAAAAACTCCACAAGTCGGAAATCTCAAGGTGGATTTCGTGCCACCACTGGCTCCATTGAAGGGGACAGGTAGAGTGCCGGCTGAAGGAGACGACATTGACGCTACGGCCGGCGACGCAGCAGAGAAGGAGCACGAAGAAAGGATGGCGAGGTACAAGCAGCTGCTAACGCCACTCCCTCCGAACGCATCGCTGGACGACATTGAGAAGCGCCGCGGCCTGCTAGAGGAGCAAGCAGCCCAGATAGTAGAGCGTGAGGTTGAGCTTACAAACAAGGAAACGGAGTTCATCCGAAAGCAGAGAGAAAAGGGGGCTGACGATGTTTTCCGTCCGGCTCGTGACAAGAATCTGCACAAGAGGTTGGATTTCCGCAGCAAGTGGGAAGCCGACCATGTTGATTCAGTCTGGAGGAAGTACCACCACCGACGTGACCCGGTGACAAACCTGTGTTACTTCAATACCCCAGCCAAAAACATGGAGGCTGCCCAGGAGGTCATGTTCGACAAATCGTTGGATCGTGACGCTCGGCTTAAGTATTCGGCTTATCTTCTGGAGGTCGCACAACAGCAGCAAAACGACTCGCAAGTCAAGACGGGACGGCTTGTCGACGATTCTCGTCTCTGCAAGTCGACTGCCAACAAGCCAATGGCTGCTGCCCCTGCGGACCCAGACGATGACCCGGCCGGCTCAAGTAGCCACAACAAGGGCGGCGACAAAGACCCAAAGGACAAGCACCCTAGGGGTGCGGAATCCCGGACTGGTTCTTCACGCCATCGTGAGGCTGGCCGGGAAAAACATCAGAGCCGTGAGCGAAAGGAGGACCCTCGCAAGGAAAAGGCGGCGCCACCCCATCAGGAGCGACGACGTGAGGGGGAAAACCAACCCCGAAGGGAGGGCAACAGAGATCATATGCCACCTCCACCGCCGCCTCCACCGCGCAACGAGGGAGATAACCCTTCCAAGTACATACCCCCTCCACGACGGCAAAGGACTCCAAGCCCTCCGCGTAACGCGAGTCGGGCGAGCCAAAGCCGTCACAGGGAAGAACCAAGGCAAGAAAAGTCGGTTGGAAAACCGCCATCAGCCAATGATGTTCGAAGCCTAATCGAGGAGAGGAAGTCGGCCAGAGACGCCCAATACCTCGGCCCCAAGTGCTTTGGCAGAACAATCAGAGAGCAAATTCTACCTCCCACTTTGTCGAACGTAACAAAGATGGTTGAGAAGTATAGTGGTACTGGCTAATCCTGAGACCTGGCTCTCAGATTATGTCAGTGCCTGTGACATATATCAAGGCAGCGCCGACTCCGCAGTGCGATTTTTGCCCCTGATGTTAACCGGGACGGCACGCATGTGGATTGAAGGTTTGCCGGAAAGGACAGTTCATACCTGGAGTGACATGAAGCGTGTCTTTATTCAGCACTTCCAGGGCACATATAAGCGCCCAAAGTCGATTTTCGACTTACAGCGGTGCGTGCAGCAAAAGAACGAGTCTAGCCGTGAGTTCGTCTCACGATGGAGTGAAATCAAGAACGCTTGCGAAGGCGTCTCAGAAACTCAGGCGATCCATGCTTTCAAGCAATCTCTGAGGAAGGGGACGACTTTTCGCTTCATGATCTACAGCGACGAATCGGAAACTTTGGGGGGCTTACTCGCTTGTGCAAACAAGTATGCCGCTGCTGATGATGACAACAGGGAGGATGCCGAAAACCGCCGACGCGAGTCCGGGAAAAAGAAGATTGAAGACCAAGCCGGCCCTTCTCACGAAGTCGCTGCCGCCTTTGGAAAGGGTGGTTCGAGCAATGGCAAGTGGCAGGGCAAGAAGCCGGCAAATAACCAGTCATCCCGGCCTCCAGCGGTGAAGTATGACGATATTAAGCATAACCCCTGTGTTCATCATCTCAGGCCTGATGGGACGAGTTCCCACACAATCCAGCAATGTCACATCAATCGAGACATCGCCAAGGACCCCAAAGCCGGCAAGTCAAGGAACAAGCGCAAGTCCAGGAAAGACGACAAAGAGAAGGAGGAAGCTGCTTCAGAGTCGGATGATGCGGCCTCCAAAGAAAAAGGCAGCAAATTCCCTAAGCATGCCGAAAGTCTCATCGTCAACCTGGCAACAGATTCCTCTCGCAAGAAAAGGCGGCTTGGCGAGAACTCAATGCTACGGTGCCCGCAGTTCCTCAATATCTGGATTGGTCCGACATACCCATCACATGGGATCGCAGTGATCATCCGTACAGAGTTCCTTTAAAGCGCACCTACGCGTTAGTCGTCAGCCCTATAGTCGACAAATTCAAGTTGACAAAGGTGCTAATGGATGGCGGCGGCAGTATCAATATACTTTATGCCGCAACATTGAAGAGAATGCGTCTCTCCGAGTCACAACTCACCCACAGCACTGTGAAGTTTCATGGGATTGTGCCGGGACGACAAGCCTCTTCAATGGGACAAATCACCCTCAAGGTCACCTTTGGTGAAGCTGATAATTTTCGGACCGAGGACGTCTCTTTTGAGGTGGTGCCCTTTAAAAGTGCATATCATGCAATCTTTGGACGTCCGGCTTTCGCCAAGTTTATGGCTCGGCCCTGCTACATCTATAGCAAGCTGAAAATGCCGGGACCCAACGGGATCATCACAGTCAAAGGAGACTTCAAGAAGGCCAAGGAGTGCGAGGCCTCTAATGCCGTCCATGCTGAACAAGAAATCTGCAGAGGAAGAATTGGAGGATCTCAAGAAAACAATTGGTCCCGATGAGATGCCGGCAACAGAAAAGCCATCCTCTAAGGTTGATTCAAGCTTCAAGCCAAAGGATGACACCAAGAAAATCAAGCTCTCAAAGGATGATCCGACAAAGGAGGCCATCATCGGTGCCGGTCTCGACGACAAATAGGAAGGCGAGCTCGTCAAGTTTCTCCGTGAGAACCGGGACATATTTGCCTGGTCACCATCCGACATGCCAGGTGTCCCGAGGAAACTTGTCGAGCACTCCCTAAAAGTCAACAAGGACGCAAAGCCGGTCAAGCAAGGCCTCCGCCGGCTCGGAACTGAGAAGCGCAAGGCGGTTGGAAAGGAGATCCTAAGGCTCACCGCCGCCAAATTCATTCGTGAAGTTGTCCACACTGATTGGTTGGCAAATCCCGTGCTAGTCCCAAAGAAAAACACCTCTGAGCTACGTATGTGCATTGATTTCACTGGCTTAAACAAAGCCTGTCCTAAAGATCCGTTCGCCTTACCGCGTATCGATCAGGTCATTGATTCAACTGCCGGCTCAGAGATGCTATGTTTTCTGGACGCTTATTCGGGTTACCATCAGATTAAGATGAAGGAGTCAGATCAAATTAAGACGTCCTTCACTACGCCATATGGCAATTACTGCTATGTCACAATGCCTTTCGGCTTAAAGAACGCCGGTGCTACTTACCAAAGGTGTATGCAGCGGTGTTTGGACAAGCAGATTGGCCGCAATGTTCACGTCTACGTCGACGACATAGCGGTCATGTCGAAGAAGCGCGGCGATCTTATCGCCGATCTGTCGGAAACCTTTGCAAATCTAAGGGAGTACCAGATGAAGCTTAATCCGGCAAAATGCGTCTTCGGAGTACCCGCAGGCAAGCTTCTGGGCTTCATTGTTTCCCAAAGAGGAATTGAAGTTAACCCGGAAAAGATAAAGGCGATTCAGAACATCGAAAGGCCGTCTTGTCTAAAAGACATACAACGGCTTACGGGTTCCGCCGCGGCTGTAAGCCGATTCATTAGCCGGCTTGGTGACAAAGCATTGCCATTATACAAGCTCCTCAAAAAGTCGGACAGTTTTGTTTGGACAGAGGAAGCAGAGGCAGCTTTGGCTCAGCTGAAGTATACATTGACGCATGCTCCAATCTTAGCAGCTCCGAGGGAAAAAGAGCCGCTTCTCCTCTACTTGTCGGCCACGAATTTCGTGATAAGTGCCGTCATTGTAGTGGAGCGCCTGGAGGAAGGGAAGCAATGGCCGGATCAGCGCCCCGTCTATTTCATTAGCGAGGTGTTCTCAGATTCAAAGCAACGCTACCCTCACTACCAGAAGTTAGCCTATGGTGTATTCTTTGCCGCCAGAAAATTACGGCATTACTTCCAGGATCACACAATCACGGTGGTCAGCAAAGCTCCACTAAGAGAAATCATCAATAATGCCGACGCAACGGGTCGAGTCGCCAAATGGGGCATCGAGTTAGCAGCTTTCGACATCCAGTACAAGCCGAGGACCGCCATCAAGTCTCAGGTTCTAGCCGACTTTGTTGCAGATTGGACAGAGGCGATGGAAAGCACACCTTTGCCGGATTCTCAGTACTGGATAATGCACTTCGATGGCTCAAAGATGAAGGAAGGCTCGGGGGCTGGAGTAGTACTAAAATCGCCTAAGGGTGATAAGCTCAGTTATGTCCTCCGAATCCACTTCAACGCCACCAACAATGTAGCAGAGTATGAGGCTCTCCTCCACGGCCTTCACATGGCTAAGGAGTTGGGAGTAAAGCGCATCCTCTGCTATGGCGACTCGGATCTGGTTGCACAGCAACTTGATGGATGCTGGGACACAAAAAGTCCCACAATGGCGGAATACAGGAGAACAGTCGATGAATTCGGCCGATGTTTTGCCGGCTTAGAGGTTCGACATATCTCCCGAGATGACAATGAAGCTGCTGATGCCTTGGCCAGAATAGGCTCCAGGAAAAAGGCAGTGCCACCAGACGTATTTCTCCATCACCTTCACAAGCCGTCCATCAAAGGTGGCGACGAAGATTACCCCTTGTCGGCAGAATCAGTTCAAGTGTGCTTGGTAACCCCAGATTGGACCACGCCCTACATTGATTTCTTGATTAATAAGAAACTGCCCAAGGACGACGAGGTGTTGAGCCGTCAAATTGAGCGCCGAGCAAAGGCGTACACGATTATTGACGGACAGCTTTACAAACGGAGCACATCCGGCATCTTCCAAAGATGCGTCTCTCCAGAAGAAGGACGGCAAATCCTGGAAGAAATCCACTCCGGCGAATGTGGGCATCACGTGGCGGCAAAGGCGTTGGTCGCCAAGGCGTTTCGGCACGGATTCTTCTGGCTAACGGCTAAGGAGGATGCTATCAACATCGTCAAGACTTGTGAAGGATGTCAGCGCTACGCAAAGCAGGTTCACTTGCCGGCTCAGGAGCTCCGAACGATCCCTATTACTTGGCCGTTTGCGGTCTGGGGGCTCGACATGGTGGGACCTTTCAAGACGGCAAGAGGAGGCTTAACTCACCTGCTGGTGGCGGTCGACAAATTCACGAAGTGGGTGGAGGCAAAGCCCATCAAGAAACTCGACGGAGCTACAGCTACAAAGTTCATCGTCGAGATTACAACTCGATTCGGCATACCGCATAGCATTATCACTGACAATGGCACAAACTTTGCCGTCGGTGAGCTATCGAAGTTTTGCAGCCGATCAAAGATCCGACTCGACGTGGCATCGGTGGCACACCCGCAATCCAATGGACAGGTAGAGCGCACTAACGGCATTATTCTGCAAGGTATTAAGCCGAGGCTTGAAACTCCTTTGCATCGAGCAGCCGGCGCTTGGGTTGATGAATTGCCGGCGGTCTTATGGAGTATTCGTACTACCACAAACAGATCAACCGGCTTCACCCCTTTCTTCCTTGTCTATGGTGCAGAAGCGGTGCTCCCATCCGACATGATCCACGATTCGCCTCGAGTCGCAGCCTACATCGAAAAAGACGCAGAAGAAGCACGTCAAGACGGCTTAGATATCCTCGAAGAGAAAGAGAGCTAGCTCTCCAACGATCCGCCATCTATCAACAAGATCTACGTCGCTACCAGAGCCGTAGAGTGCGGAATCGATCTTTTCGAGAAGGCGACTTAGTGCTTCGGCTTGTGCAAAGCCGGCAGCACAAATTATCCCCGCCATGGGAGGGACCTTTCGTTATCAGCAAAGTTCTGAAAAACGGGTCATATTATCTCCTCGACTTAAGGGATTCAAAGAAAGATCCCAGGAAGAAAGGTCGCAAGAGGAAAAGGCATGTAGATGACGACTTAGATGAGACGAAACGTCCGTGGAATATCACTCAGCTACGTCCTTTTTACACTTAGCAAATTCTATTGTAACCATGTCAATGTGATCATGAAATAAAAATTGGTTTCTCTCATGTCGAATTCGAGAATCTGTGCCATCCTTTATTTCCCAATGATCTTATTGTTATTATTTGTTTACCCGAAATTGCCTGTGTTGCTCGTTGCTAAACTCTTTCATGTTGAATCCGCCTTAAGGTGATGAAAAATCAACGTTTTGCCAAATTAATGTTTGTCTGCTAGCTTTTTGCGCCGGGTTGCTTCAAAGCGTTTCGGCACCGAAAGGCGGCACTTGTTTTGAGTCTAAACAGATTGGTCATTGCGTACCCTGTTGCTCAGCGAGTTAGCTTCGCAATAGGCTTGCCGGCGTTTAAAGGCTAAGGTGTCAAGGCCAGAATAAACTGAGGCATAAAAATTGCAAGTTTGCAAATATAAAAACTGACTAACATACAGCAAAAGACTTAGTTGTTTCTAGACATATACATTGTTTGGACGACTTTACATCTTGCTTATTACATTTTCAGGATACCGGCTCAGCAAGCAAATTCGGCTCAAGACGATTTCTCCGCCTCCTCATTGTCATCATCTGATTGAACAGGGGTTGGCGGGCACGGCATTTCCTTGAAGATGGTGGTCAAGGAGACCATGTTGGCAATCTTGTTGGCGTAGCCGGAGACGGAGCGAAGGATCTTCTTGCGATCTTGGTCATCCAGCGGCGTGCCGTCCTCCTTTTCAAGAGGGAAGCCGGATGCGACACGCCAGGCTTCTGCCTCCGGGTAATGCGCCATCATCAAGCCCAAGGCCGTCTTGGCACCTCCGTGAGCGCTAAATCGAAGCCGTTCATCGAAGAATGAAACTGCTTCGGCCAGTTCAGCCTCTAAGCTGGCAAGGTTCGCCGGGGGCTCGGGGTTGCTGGGAAAGAACTTCTCGACAAGCTCTTTTCCCGAAGAAAGAATCTTCAGGATGAGTTCCCCTACTTCCAATATCCGGTCAAGCCGGTTCTCCGCCGTCAGCTCATGGCCATAACCCGCCGGAGCTGCAACAAAGGCGAAGTTCAGTTATATTTGGCTAAGATAGAAACCAATGAGTTTAAGTTTTTTCAAAACTTACTCAGAAGCTGGCTGTCGATAGCCAGCGATTCGCTGAGGCGCTTGTCAAGCCGATCCTGGACTTCGTTAAGGGCATCCTTGTGACTTTGCCTCTCTGCTTCTAGGATCTGTTTGGCTTTGGCAAGGTTTTTCTTGACCACTTCCAGCTCTGCCGCCATTGATTGGTTAAGCTTATTCAGCTCAATGTTTTCGTTGCGGAGCCGGTCGACAATGCCGGCGTTCTCAGCAAGCTCCTTGGCTTTTATAATGGCGTCTGCAAGACAAAACGTTAGCAGTATAAAAACACCCATTATAGGAAGTTAAGTTTCGGCATTATTACCTTGGTATTGAACCCGGTCTGCCTCAAGCCCTTCGATGATGGCATCTTTGTTCGCCAATTCAGTCTTAAGCTGGCGCATCTCCTGATTTCGCACACCCAAAGAATTGATGGTTTAAGCGCCAATTTTTTTGTGGATCTGCGTAAGGAATTGCTAAAAGCCTAAAGCTATATTTACAAGTTAAGGTGGCTACATGACGACATTTCATGGCTAGGGGGCTAAGTGTATGCATGCGCATTAACTCGGATCACTATGTCGGTTAGTTCTGATAACTTAACCCGGCAAAGTGCTTGGGGGCTACTGGGTAAGATATTTACCTGGTAGTGCTCGCGGAGAAGCATCATGCTGGCCTCAAAGCTATCAGCAAAGTAATTCTGCTGATCTTCAAGGATTTCTATGACATCAAAGGTGTCATAGGCCTTGGTGTGATCCGGCTCGTCGTCCCGGACAGTTGTTCCCTTCTTACGAGGAAGCCGAGGTGCCTTCATGAACCGGCTCATGAATTCCGGCTTGATGCGCCCCTCCTCGTCGAAGGCTTCTGCTTTGATCGGAGGGAAGGTTGGGGCATCATTAGCCGGAGCTTCAGCCCTTGGTGAGAAAGGCTCTGCCACCTTCCCCGTCATCTCTGTCCACTGGGTGGGAGGAATAACCCTGGCTCTCCCAACAGGTGGAGCCGTCACCATGATGCAGGTGTTCTCCTCAGTGGGGTTCGGCTCTGGAACTGGAGGAGTTGGAGGAGGGATGGCAGGAGAGGCTTTCTTCCTTGTGGAAACTGTCTTTATTTTCAAGGGAGCACCCTTCTTTATCCTGCAAAGGTAAAATATGAAGTTTAGCAAATTCGGCATTGCTGCAATGGAAGGAGGAAACGGTGCCAATCGACTTACTTCTTGCTGGGGATGTTGAGCCCAGCGAGAGCATCGTCATCTTCAGACAACTTAGCTCCAGTCGTGGTCGGCTGGCACTTCCTCTTCCGGCTCTCTGCGGTAGCCGATAAAAAGGAGATGGACTGTGTGGGCGCCTTGCTGGACGACGGCTTGCTAGAAGGGCGGATGTCGGAGATTCCAGGAATCTGACATATAACATGTTAGTTCGACAAAAGCAAACCCGAATCTCTCAAAGAATTGAGCTTTGGTTAATCAAAGTACCTTTGGGGGAGGGTTGGTTGCCGTATACATCGGCAATGATTCTTCATATTGCCGGCCTTCTCCAGGCCGGGCTTTAATAAGCTTGTTGAAGCGAGCCTCAAAGAGGCTTTGCTCCAGGTCTTTCTCGTTGATCCGCATGGGATCAGACTCACCCGTGTACTCGCATAAAAGCCGAGCACGATGTTGGAGGGGCTGGATCCGTCTCTTCATCCAGCAGATTATGGTGTCCTCCCCAGTCAAGGGAGGAGTGTCGGATGTCAATTGTGCAATCCTTGCTTGGAGGGCGGCATGTTCCGCCGGCATTGCACCTGACGGCTTCTTTTTCCATGAGGGCAGGGGAGTTCCGGCTTCGTCTGTGAAAGGGGCAAGCCCCTGCAGCCGGTTTGGCGACGCCACGTCCTTACAGTAGAAGAAGGTAGACGCCCATCCCTTTGCCGAATCAACGATTGGCACTTGAGGGTACCAATCGATATCCCGGCGGCAGTTAAAGCTAATAGAGCCGGCCATCAGCACCTCCTTGTTCACGGTTTGCCTCTTGACTAGGAAGCATCGTTCGAAGAAGTCTAACCTAAGTTTTATGCCTAAATAGCCTTCGAACAGTGCTACAAAGCCGGAGATGTACAACAAACTGTTTGGAGTAATGTTGTGAAGCTGGAGGCCGTAGTGGTCTAGGAGATCTACTATAAAAGCCGAAGGCAGCAAGGAAAATCCCGTAATGACATGGGAAGAGAGAAGTACCCGTTCGTCATTGATGGGAGTTGGACAAGGGTCGTCGAAGGCGGATCACCAAGTCGGCGTCGACTTAGACGAAGGAAGAATGGCTCCATCGGCTTCCATCCCCTTCAGCTCGACCTCGTCCACCACAGAGCAAACCCAATTGTGGGACGGGTTGTTGGCCGCACCTTTACTGTTGCCGGCTTCTTCTTCTTCCTCCTCCTCGCCGACACTGATGTCTTCAGCGGCAGCATCAGCAGCCGTAGAAGCAGCAACCATTGTGGCAGCGGCTCCCGCTGCAGCTTTTGCCAGGGCCACCTCGTCGCGACCCGAAGCGGTGGAGGTGCTCACCGGAGACGAGGGAGGCGCAGATGCAGCGGCGGATGGCTCCAAAACGGCGGCGGCGGCCGTGGATGCGGTGCCTCCCATCGCCGGAGCCGGATCGGCCGACGCTGCGTCAATCGCTGGAGAGGTAGGAGCGCTTGATGCCATGGAGTTTGAGAGCGGGAGAGGAGATGAGATCTGGAGGAGAGTTTGGAGCTAGGGTTGTGAATGGCGTGGAGGTCGCGGCGGAGACGAAGCGATCGTCCTTTCTAGCGCAGCGCCGAGATGTGTGCAATGGTCAGGAGCCGAGTTTATCGCCACGTGTCGTGGGATCGAGCCGTTGGAGACGTTTCCTTCCCTCGGACGCCTCGATTCCAGCGCGGGAAAAACGGAAACTAGCCCATGCATTCAAAAGATGCTCCTCCACTCACACTGCTGGGTCTGACATAAACGTCAAATCTGCGGACGCATGTCGGTACACGTCCAAGTGCTTTTCGGCATACAAAGCCGGCACATTGAAATCGACAAAGCTGTTCGACATGATTGCAGGTTTTTCTGGGAATGCTCCAAGACTGAAGACGGATGATGAATTTCCCGGACAACACATTCCCGGAAGATTGAAGCCAGCCGTTGAAGTTCTTGAAGCTTTCCGGGGGCTACTGTTGGGGTTATGCCGAACAGGTGACCTCACAGAGAAGACTAAAAGCCAGCATACGAGGGTGGCCCATAGTGGTGGTAAGCCGAATCCGGCTTAACCGGGCGGCCCAGTATGGTGAAGCGCAGGAGGCGCATCCGGCTAAGAGAAGGTTCCAGAAGCCGGCCTGCATTGCGGAAGACTTAGCCCACAAGGCAGGGCCCAAGCCGGATTGGAGTAAAACTATGTACTTAGTCGGTTAGGTTTCCTCCTGTAAGCCCTAGGTCCGGACGCCTTTATAAGCCGGCCTACGGGACGCCTTAGGGCACGCTCTCGATCCCAATCCACTGTAACTCGGCGATATTGCCTTATAGTGAATTATAGCAGCACATAGGGTTTCGCCACCGTTGCGAGATCCAAAGCTGGGTAAACCCTTTGTCACCCCGATGCCGGAACACCCCAGGTCTCCAAAACCCCTCTCTCTACCTAGCTCGATGGCACCCCTGCCGCGGCTAGATTCGACAATACCACGACAGCCATGCAACGGATGCACATAGAGCTATAAGTGTATGAAAGCTCTCCAATGGAACTAGTGGGGGTGCATCCAACTTGCTTGCTCATGAAGACCTAGAGCTCACTTGAGGAGGCTCATCCTTGCAATATACAAGCCAAGTTCTATACCGTAAATTCCCCACATAGTTATACAAATGAAAACATGAAAACTCTCTATAATGAAGTGTAGGTGCTAACTAGCACAAGTGTGGAATAAAGGATAGTAGTGCTGCCCCCTCTCTCTTTTATATTTCTCTTCTTCTTTTTTTTAATTGTGGCCTCCGTGGCTCTTTCAAATTTTCTCTCATTGGTCTCTTTTGGACTCTTTTATGTGGCCACTTTGGACTCTTTTCAATATGCTCACATGTAGGGGCAACACTCTATTTTTACAAGATGATCATCACACTTTCGGTACTCATAACTCATAAGACTAATACATGATGTATAAAAGAAGATATGCATGATCGAGGGTAGTGTGGAAAAAATGTAGAACATGTGGCAAGCCACGCTGCACACTAACTCAAATGATCAAGCAAACTATATGGCAATGAAGAACGACATCAAGTCATAATGTAATGATGGATGTTGCATGGCAATGTATCTCGGAACGGCTATGGAAATGTCGTGGTAGATAGGTATGGTGGCTGTTTTGAGGAAGATAGTTGGCTTAGGTGTAGGAGAACAGGATGAAGTTCTCCCACGAAGTTAGATGTACTCGTGAAGTATGCACCAATCTCAATGTGAGAGAGGGCATTGCGTAGCACCGAAGAGGCTAGCAAAATATGGAAGTGGAAGTGCCAAAAACCAAAGCTCACAATGCATTTCGTATACTGCAAACAACTAGCAGTTTCAATGTTCCACAAATGGTTAGAGACACCCCGAGAGGGATCGTGGCGGTGACACAAGTGCCCCGTTGGCTTCTGCGACCGTTGCAGTAAATACCCACTAGGGACTTATTTTCAACTTAGTAGAATTCATGACACATTAGCATTGTTGACTTAGGTTGTTTAGTTCAGAAAAATACAGCTCCATGCTTTAATAACACCTCTCCACTAATCAGATCTAACACCATTAACCAACACATTTTAATCATTAGTTATTTTAGTGCCTCAAAACAATTGAAGAGTATCAAATTATCCACATAGTGATCTACAAGACTATGCATGTTTTTTCTATTTCATACTACCGCCACATGCATAGCATTTTTCCGATCTAAAACATTAACCAAGCAACCAAAACAACTCTCCAACAAATATAAGTGAAAGAACAAGAGAGTTTAACTTAACAACTAGCAGCTCTAAACAAGATAAAAGCTAAAAGCGAGAGCTTACTAGAAAACAGACAGTAGCTAAGAATACTCAAAAAGATATAAGCGAAGCAAAGGAGTATTCAAACGAAAAAAGCGGAGCGTGTCTCTCTCCCACACAAATAAAGCTAGGATCCAACAAAGATATGATCAGAAAACAAACAAATAAAAATGAAAGTAAAAAGATGCTCCAGGCATAGCACATAATATGTAAAGTGATAAAAACGAAGTTCAACGAAGACGACCTTATGATAGTCGATGAAGATGAGGGGATGCCTTGGGCATCCCCAAGCTTTGACTCTTGATAGTTCTTGATATTCAGAGGGGGTGCCATGGGGGCATCCCCAAGCTTGAGCTTTGATCCATCCTCGATTTCTTCATATAACTCTCCTTTGGAACTTAAAAACTCCCTTCACACAAAACTTCTCATAATTTGATTAGAGGGTTAGTGCTCATAAATTAAAACGCACATGTGTTCAACTCATGACAAATTGCAAACCAACTTTATTAGACATTAGCCACAGTTTACTAAGCCTCAATGTGGCACTCCACCCCTAGAGTATCACATATGACGATGGTAAAGAGACAAATGCAAAATAAAAGCAGAATCTGTCAAAATCTGAACAGTCTGTAAAGATCGAATTTTTCGAGGCACTTCTGCAGCTCAAATAAAAAAACTTAAAACTAACGAAAGATAGATAGATAAAAGAATCAGGATTGCTTTCAAATATCAGAAAAAGATAAAATTCTGGCGATTTTAGGATTTTCGTGCAACAGGCGCACAGAATCTGTTTTTGGACAGCAACACAATACCTCGCACTTTCAATGCATTAGAGGCTAAAATTGGCACAAAAAAACTAAAATAAAAATATACAATGAAGTTGCTACAGAGGTAATAACTTCATGATTCAAGAGAAAAAAATCAAACTGAGAGTAAAAGATTGGTTGCCTCCCAACAAGCGCTTTTCTTTAACGCCTTTTAGCTAGGCGCAATGCCAAATATCAAGTTTTTTCGGAGGCCTTTGCAACATCAAGAGCATAGCTTGACCTTATGATTGATTCAAAAGGAAGCTTATTTATCTTTCTAGGGAAGTGCTCCATCCCTTTTTTAAGGGGGAACTGAAACTTTATATTTCCCTCTTTCATATCGATAATAGCACCAACAGTTCTCAAAAACGGTCTTCCCAAAATAATGGGACAAGAAGCATTGCACTCAATATCCATAACAATAAAATTAACGGGAAGATAATTATCATTAACAACAATAAGGAGATCATCAAATCTACCCAAAGGTTTCTTTTTAGAAGAATCAGCAAGATGAACATTTAAATAGCACTCTTCCAAAGGATTTAAATCAAGCATATCATAGAAACTTTTAGGCATAACAGAAACACTTGCACCAAGATCACATAAAGCATTGCAATCAAAGTCATTTATTTTCATCTTAATAGTGGGTTCCCAACCATCTTCTAACTTCCTAGGGATAGAGGTTTCAATCTTTAGTTTTTCTTCCCTAGCCTTGATAAGAGCATCGGTGATGTGTTTGGTAAAGGCAAGATTTATTTTACTAGCATCCGGTGTGTTAGCAAGTTTTTGTAGGAACTTAATGACTTCAGTAAGATTGCAATTATCAAAGTCAATTTCATCATCTTTAAATAAACTAGGAGGATCCTCTTTAGTGGTTTGGATAGTATAAACTTTAACAGTTTTCCTATTCATTTCAGCAATTCTAGCTTCTTCAGCTTCTCTAGCCCACCTAGCTTTCAAGAGAGTCATCATCCTTTCATTTTCACTAGATGACCCATGCGCTATCGCGCAAATGCCGGAAGCAAGACCGTACCCCTGTCGCGTGTATCATCAAATATTAGTACTGTGTTTTCTTCTTTATAGGGAAAGCTTGGATGTGGTGGCGATTCGATGTCGTCAACATTTTGAGTGATCCATTAGTTCGAGTAGGATTTGGATGCATATGTATGTGTATGTGACATTACTCCTAAGGTCACAAGTGACGAAGGCAAGAATGTATTTTAGCCAGAAGTTTTACTTGTCTTAAACATGTGTTTTGCACATGCGTTATTGTTCATGTTTGAGATTTTTATGGCTCTTATGTTGTCACCATCGATAGCTATCTCTCGTGATTACAGAGGTTGCTTGTTAGGGTTTTGACGGCTTCCGATGTACTCGCCATAGAGATATTGTTATATATTCATTTTGTGTGGAAGTTGTATCTCTGGTAGAATTTATGTAATTAGTAATAGGATAAGAATCATGAATGCTGAATTATGCAAGGGAAACCAATCGATATTAAATAGTAGTGTAAGTAGGTGTATATAACACGCAGATATAGTCTGAACGTAATTATGGATAGCGCTAGTACAAAAGTAAGTAGAACATAGTACATAGAAAACCAAACGATGCTCATTTTGTAGTATAATCTCCTAGAAAACCAAACGATGCTCATTTTGCAGTACAATCTCCTAACCACACTTTCTAGAATAATTCAACTTCTCCTAAATAAATCCATTGGCACGTTATTTCTAAAACACCATGGAAATGCATTGATGATTTTATCAGGAGATGTATTATCAGTTTCCATGAATAAATGATAGTAGTATATCAAACTGAAATAATCCACAGTTTTACTTTTATCAATACATCAGACGTAGATGGGGAGTCGGTCTTGAACAGAACCTGCAGCTCTGTCTCAGTTCTCCGGCAATGTCGCCTTCTCGTCGACAGCACCGTCTCAGCTCTCGCTCTCCAACGATGTCGCCTTCTCGTCGGCAGCTCCGCCCTGGGACCACGCTCCGCCTCCATCTCAGGTCGCTCCGCCACTGCCTTAAGGACATGGTCCGCCTGAAAATAATCATGCCGCATCATTTTTTTGAAAATAGTTGCTCAAACATTTTTTTATTTGGACAGGTTAAAATCTTCTTGTTCCTGTAAAACATACCACTATGCAGCTTTGTGCAAATATCAAATGGCAAAATTCAGTAGCTCGTTTTCTATTGAATTTTCTGCAAGTATGGATGCTTGTGCCTTGCATGCAGCTTGGCGCAGCATTTTACAACTACTCAGATTGGTACACAACTACTCAGATTCTAAGAGTAATAGCAAGTCATATTCTAAGGTACATACAAAACACTGCACACACTAAAATACTCCGATCAGTGTGAGTGTTTCAGATCATATCAGTTGATCATAAAATGCAGCACCAAGAGCATGTGGCCCCCAAGAGTGTTTCAGATCACACACTAAAACACTAACATATATTTTTTCTCCATTCGAGAAACAAGAGAACCGAAATTCTAAAGTTGGAATGATATTAATGCGCTCTAAAAAGAATTAACTAACATGGAAAGGGGAAAATATAAGAGCATCCTTTAATTGAACATGATGGCACATATGAGAGATTTTTGATAGATCCAAAATACTTACATTTTCAAAAATAAGAACATCCTTTAACTGAACACTAATTATGGAGAATAATTAAAAGGATCGGCATATTTCCAATAGGAGCTCACCTTTAATGTTTCTCGTGAATCTTTGGTACACATTATAAGCCTTAGACCAGAATCCCTAAGCACGTGATACATCTTGCACAAACTATTCTGCCTGGTTCAAATCAACCTGCACAAGAAGAAGTAGTGCATTTTGTTCTTCACAAACACAACTTTTGATAAAAACATGGAAAATAATTATGAAAATTATACCATGTACTTGTATTAAGGATGTATATGATTAATAAGAGAAAGGTTTTTTTAAGGAAGTAAACAGAGAGATCTTTTATCCATATAGTTCATTCAATTCTTGGATCTGGCAATTGCTGGCTGAAAAGTAATTCCTTTTTTTTAACGCTAGCAGAGCTAGCTCATCTGCATCTGCGTGACAGGTTTAGAGATTCGCCATGGCCGATATGCCCCGATGCCTCGCTCGCGTCGCGCACCACCGACCCAAGAGATGGAACCAAACAGCAAGATGGAAGTACACAAGCTTTTCACAAACATACAAGCACAGCCGAATACCTAGGCTATTGGATCCAGAGATCGAAACGGGATGAAATTAACAAAGAAAATAAAGAAACTCGAGGCAACAGACCTTGGTAGAAGATGAACGGGGACTTTGGCCTCAGCTGCAGCACGTGAATCTCAGGAGTGTGGAGAGAGGAAGGGGAGTAGGGGCCGATCTCTCATGGCTGCAGGTGCAGCTCCTCCTCTAGACCAGCACTGCCCCAATCCCCTCCTCCATCCAGCGCCGCTGGTCGAGTTCGTTCCCCCTGCTCCACCTCCAGAACCCCACCTCCCTCTCCCACTTCTCCACATCAAGCGCCTAGATGCGGCTTCCCCGGTCAACCTCAACGGCAACCACGAAGCAGCGGCTGGTTTTCGCTGCTCTCCGGCATGGTGGAACGGCCGCATGTGCTGCTCTCGGAACGGCCGCATGTGCTGCTCTCGGTGATGGCGACGACGCAGGGCGGCGTCCAAGCGGCGACCTGATCTTCTCCCAGCAGTTCTGCACCTTGCGACGGCTGCTCCTCCTGAGCGGGGCATGGCGGCTGACCCGGCGGTGATAGGAGAGCGGAGCCACTTCCAATCTGGATAATAGGAGGGAATCGACCTTGACATTAGAGAGAGAGATGTGGATAATAGGAGGGAATCGACCTTCAAATTAGAAAGAGAGATAGAGAGAGAGAGATGAACCTTGGATGCTGGAGCTGCGTGATGGAGGATGCACGAAAATCTCCACGATGAACCTGACAAGGAGGTCGAGGAAGAGGTCGTCGTTGCCCCATCCGCTTCTTGACCTCGCCGTGCTCCCTTCCCCCCGCGTGATTCCACCACGCCGCCGCCTACTCTCTAACTCCCATGCGCCGCCATCCTCCTATCCGACCCGCAGCACCGGCAGGCAGAGCGCAACGGCATCACGTCTCTGAACCGGCCGCTGAATCCCTAGCTCGAGGGCAGGCCAGAAGGGCAACGGGAGGAGGGCCGCCGCTGCAGGTCGCCCGGTGTAGCCCAGCTGTAGCCGTAGCCGGTTCCTATCCCGCCGCCGACACGAGAAGATCTTGAGCCCCAGATGCGGCCGCCCCGTCCGGCGCCGTCCACTTTCTGCTCGCCGTACGCGCTGATGCGGCCGTCCCTACCGGCTCTGTCTGCTCCGTCTACTCGCCGGCGATGGAGAAGAGGCTGCTGGGAGGACGGAGTCGAGGGCGTGGTGGATGGCGGCACAAACTCGAGTAGGGGAAAGGGGATCGGGGGAGGAGGAACGGGAGCGTGATTGGCGATAGGGTTTCACCGCTGGTTTTGTCCCACGCGAGGCGCGCCCTTTCGTGGCACGAGGAGACAAGCACGACGCGCGCCCACGCACGTTCAGCTGACGATGGTGGCCCAGCGAAATCTGGCCTGGCTGTCAGCTGTTGTGCCCCTCAGTCAATTAGTACAAAACCGTTTTCACCGCATCCAATGGTCACGGGTGAAACAGCGGGACTTTTTACCAGATCGGACGCACGGGATTTTACCGTCGACGTGGATGGGGGCAAACTGTCGGGTTGGGGCTTGACCTTTATAGAAGTAATTAATTTGAAGAGAGATAGAATTTAAAGATTCAGTATGTTTGTCTTGATTTGGAGTGGTTCTAATTTTCAAAATTTCAACATCATGAGCAAGAACGTCTACTTTAGAGACTAGACTATCCAGTTTTTCCAGTTTCTCTTCAACAGTTTTGTTAAAAGCTTTTTGCGAAGTGATAAATTCCTTTAAAACATTTTCAAGATCAGAGGACACATTCTTATTAGGATTATAAGAATTACCATAGGAATTACCATAAGAGTTGCCATTATTGGGAGGATAAGGCTTATAGTTGTTACTACCAAAATTATTTCGATAAGCATTATTGTTGAAGTTGTTTCTATTAAGAAAATTAACATCAACTTGATCCTTTTCTTGGGAAATTAATGAAGCAAGTGGAACATTATTAGGATCAATATTGGACTGATTGGTAGCAAGCATAGACATAATCATATCAACCTTATCACTCAAAGAGGAAATTTCCTCAACAGAATTTACCTTCTTACCACTTGGAGCTCGTTCGGTGTGCCATTGTGAATAAGTTGTCATCATATCATCCAAGAGTTTAGTTGCTGCAATTAATGTTGTGGACATGAAGGTGCCTCCCGCGGCCGAGTCCAAAAGGTTCCTTGATGAAAAATTCAAACCTGCATAAAAAGTTTGGATAACCATCCACATAGTTAATCCATGCGTGGGACAATTCTTAACCATATATTTCATTCTTTCCCAAGCTTGAGCAACATGTTCATTATCAAATTGTCTAAAGTTCATAATGTTACTCCTTAGTTGTATGATTTTAGCAGGTGGATAATATTTTCCAATAAAAGCATCTTTGCATTTAATCCAAGAATCAATGCTATTTTTAGGCAAATACAATAACCATTCTTTTGCTCTCCCTCTCAAAGAGAAAGGGAAGAGTTTCAGTTTTATGATGTCACTTTCCACCTATTTATACTTTTGCATATCACATAACTCAACAAAGTTATTTAAATGAGAGGCGGCATCATCAGTACTAGCACCAGAAAATTGCTCTTTCATAACAAGATTTAGCAAGGCAGGCTTAATTTCATAAGATTCCGCTTTAGTAGCAGGTGGAGCAATTGGAGAGCATATGAAATCATTGTTATTAGTGCTAGTAAAGTCACATAACTTGGTGTTTTCAGTATAAGAGATAATGATAAGATAAAATAACAAGATAGAAATAAAGACTACACTAATTTTTTTTGGATTTTAAAATTTTGAAACAGTAAAATAAACTAAACGAGATATAAAGCAAGCAAGACAAAAACAAAGTAAAGAGATTGAGAGTATGAGACTCCCCTTGCTGCAGCTCCAAAGTCCTTGGCAACGGCGCCAGAAAACTGCTTGATGGTGGATATTGATAAGTTGGGTGGTGCCCCAAGCGAAGGCGAAATTGTAGCTAGTAGCAGTTTTCCCTCAATTAAAGAACCGAGGTTTATCGAACCAGTAGAACTTTGAAATCAACAACGAGGTGAATGTTGAAGATCTCTGGCGCTTAACCTTCAACAGACGTGGACCTGCACACACTCAACCAAAATACTTTGCCCCCAACGGCGGAGTGGTTGTCAATCTCTCTGGTCTCGCAGAACACAAAGTAGTTAATTGTATGATGAAATAGATAAAATATGAAAAGTGACCAGAGGAGTAATGATGATTAAAAGCAAGTAAATGAGGTTGAAAACAATGTAAAAAGATGGACCGGGGGCCATGGGTTCACTAGTGGAGTCTCTCAAGTAAATAAAATATGCATGTGATGGGTGAACGAATTACAGCTAGGCAATTGACAAGATTATGACACAAACCCAATTTAGCTATGACAAAAAGGACATGATAATATTTATGGAGGCATCACGACGAGGAACAAAGACCGTTGAGTCCAACTGCGTCTTTGTCTAAATAGTCCACCGTGGGATCGCTATCCAGCCTGTCACCCAACGGTATTAAGTTGTAAGCAACAGACAATTGCATTAAGTAAAGTGCATGAAGTAAGAAATACTAATATCAAAATAGACATTAACACCGCTATTTTACCCTTAGTAGCAACAGCACACCCTCGCTCTTAGACGTTTCTGTCACTCGTGCCCAGGAACAAAAGGGGGCATGAACCCACTATCTAGCATAAATACTCTCTCTTGGAGATACACACAATCACTTGGCCAAAGTAACTACGCACATCGGAGAGCATGCAAGAACATAAATTACTCATATAAGAATCATGCACAATCTGAACATCACTTCATAATCCATCGGATCCCAGGAAACACATCACATAGCATTACAATAATTGATCTTGATCATGTTAGGCAGCTCACAAGATCATAAGACATGAAGCACAAGAGAGAGAGACTACCAACTAGCTACTGCCATGGACCCGTAGTCCAAGGTGAGACTACTCACAAATCATCCCGGAGGAAGGCATGTCGATGAAGAGCCCTCCGGGATCGATCTCCCCTCCGGCAGAGTGTCGGGATCAGCTTTAGATTAAACCCCAAACTAGGGTTCTTGGTGACGGCGCGTCGGGGTCGAGTTTCTGGAAAATAATCACCGCCTCGACGTTTTTAGGTTTAATGTGATTTTATAGGAGTCGGAGGGGGCCAAGGAGGTGCCCACAGGGCAGGGGCGGGCCCCACCCACGGGTCACCCCTGGCCCGCGGCTGGTGGCCGCGTGTGCCCTGTGGGGCGCCTCCGAGGCTGCCCTTCGGACTCCATCTTCGTCTTGGCGTAAAAATAATCCCCGTAAATTTTCGTCCAATTCCGAGAATATTTCCAGAAGTAAATTTCTGAAACAAAAAGACAGCAAAAACAGGAAACTGGCACTGGGCATCTTGTCAATAGGTTAGTCCGACAAAATGCATAAAAATGATATAAATGACATTAAAAACATGTGACAATATCACAAAACTAGCATGGATCACTCAAAAATTATAGATACGTTTGAGACGTATCATAATATGAATTTAAAGTCTGAAAACAAATTTAGTGTTATACATTTTATTTAATTACGAGATGTGATAACACTATGACATATGGTTTGAATTTTTGAATCCAATGATTATGTGGGTTAGCCGGCAATATCACTAGCACATGCAATACCAGTTCATAATAAAAGCAAAAGCATTGTGCAACATTTATTACTAGCACTTGCAATATCATTTCATAATATTAGCAATAGCAATATAAATTCAGTTCATCACATGAAATATATGGAGGGCTAACGGCCGACGACATGGTGATGACGGCGTCCGACGGCTCCGGAGCGACTACGTCAACCTCCGCATCCGCACCACAACGACGGTGGCCGAAGCAGCACGCCCTTCGCCATAGCCGGCCACACCAAGGGCAGCGACATCCGATGCCTCATCGACGACATTCACCGGCACCGGATCTGCCATATGGATGGCTTCCAATCTCATCATGGCGGGTTCGGGGGGTGGCAGCCTGGCAGGCGTCTAGGATTTGGCTATGGAAGTGGGGGGACGAGGCGTCTAGGGTTTGGCTATGGAAGTCTAGGGTTTGGGCTTTGCGGCGGCTGAGCCATAAGTGACCGCTATGGCCGCCTCCACCGTGAAGGAGACGAGTGCGTGATCTTCGGGCAGTTCCACCGACCACCGCCAGCGAAGAACCACCGACCACCGCCGGCGAAGAACGCCTCCCTAAACATGGCCGCCTCCACCGCCGATAAGACGAGTGTGAGCTTGCCGGGCAGTTCCACCGACCGCCGCCGGCGAAAATCGCATCCCTAAACATGGCCGCCTACACCGCCGACGACCTCCCGTATAGTCGGGCGACGAACTCCACCAATTTCCTCCGCCCAGACGCATTATCGTCGGCGATCCACCACTCGCCGGCGCCTAAGGACCTCACAGCTAACAACCGCGCTCTACGAGAGCTCCACCTGCGAACGTGGGCACCGTGATCGTATCGAGACGGTCGTATTTTTTAGGACGGGTGACGGCCCCGTATCAATGGGCCATATGGATACGGGCTTCATATGGGTTATACTAAATACTTTATACGTTTATAGCGAAGGGGTATCATGCAATCTGAGCCGTTGATGTGCCCAGGGGGGGTTGTACCGAAGCAGAAGTGAGGTTATAATGTATCTCAAACCATTCGAAAGGATCAGATTGCGGATTCGGAAAATACGAAGAAAATAATTGCTTAATTATCTTAAAATGTCGTGACTTGTTAAATCTTAGAAGATTTTGCAAATGTGGCTATCTAAAAAATAAATATTTGAAGGAGCCTGCTGAGGTCTTTCGAAAGAACCACCAAACTAACAATAACATCATATCCCCCCACCCCCGTTCAATTATGCGAACCTTGCATCTATGTTGAGCTGAACAAACCTGTCAAAAGGGCCTACAAGCACTTAGAGTTCGGCAATGTCGGTGGCTGCTTTGTCTTCAGGAGCTCATGTCACTCACTTGTGTGTGGTCACACAATGAACTGTCCTCATTCACAGCCAGACGCTTCACAGCGTGATTTATTTCATACCGAACGTGAGTTAGCATTTTTTTTATTCATATGGCAACGAGAAGATTTCCCCTAGAAACTCGAGCGATGAAGAAGGGGACTCCTTGATTCACGAGATTATCAAAACACGGGAATAGGAAAATGCATGATTTGAATGGCATATACCCTCGAATCCTACAACGTTGGAAAATTACATGAATTTGGACCAAAGATTGTTCATTTCCGTATAAAAACAAAAGAAATTTAGAAATAGGTTTGAGTGGATGGAAAAATTTCTCCAAAATATAGTGCAAATGTATCCATATGAAAAGTTCTAAGGATTTCAATCCTTGGAAGCAAACAACTAGGCTAGAAAAAATCCTAAAGAACATAATCCTCTATAAATCGTAGTGAAAGTAGGTGGCTATTATGGCTCATTCTCAACTAGAACTACTTTAAGAGAGAAGTTTAAATCCCAAATATTAGAGGACACCTCAGTATTCATTGGTGGTAATATTGTGCCTAGACCCAACTAAAAGTTGCAAGCTCGCTGCAACATGTTAACATGGACCTTGTGTGCCCATTAAATAGAAGGCCCTTAGCATGGAAGTGACACGCAAGTAAATACTCAATCCTCTTGCATATAGGGATTCTTAAGATAATTGTCACATCATCATGATGGAAGCGTTGTAGAACAAGCCCAAGGTCTCAAGTGATAGTAGCATGATCGATCAGTTCAGTCTCTATTAAGGAGGAAATTATCCTTGTTGCAAAATTTCCTGATAGCCAGCTTGCTCTGGTTCTAAAATCAAAGTACCATTGAAGACTTTCATTTCGAGAGCAAAACCCAACAAGCTAGAATCCACTTGTAGCTCTAAAGTTCAATACTCTCTTAATTTAAGTTGCTTTCTATCAAATAGTAGATGGTTCCTCCTCCATCTCGAGTTCCCCATGTTTCTTGGTTGGGATTCGGTTTATGATTGATTTAAATATTGAACTCTAGCCTAATGTTTACACTGTAGTTGTTAGATATCTCTGGTTGCCTCACCAAAAATCAAGTAATGTTCCTCTTATTCAAAAAATAATACCCTCAAACTGCTCATGCAATTCTTCAGATTCCTATTATCAATATTGAAGGTACAAATAAGCTTTACTGGAAACTAACACATGCAGGGACTTGCACCTACAAGGGTGCTTACGGGCACCGTTTCTACAATTTTGACCTACCTTTAAATGAAATACAAATTAAGGAGTTTCTACCATCGGTAAAGCTTCTATGTGATTAGGTTTGGAGGAAAAAGGCATGCCACCCAGAATGCAAAATTTTGCTTGTTGATTCTTCGTAGTGCTCTTATTACGGGTAAGCATGCTCGAAGGTACTCAATACACATTGATTAAGAATGTTCTAGGTGTGGCTTAGTTGATTCTGTATTTGGCATAAAAGCGGTATGGTTCAGCTACCCTTAGTTCATTCGTTTGAATCTTATGCAGTGCAATAAACCTCTATTTCCTGGTATGATACTATGATTTTATCCTCGCAATGTTCACATGCCTCACTTCCTAATGTGTTTACTTTTCTTTGGTATCTCTTGAATGCCACGAATGATTTTGTATTTGGCACACACACAAAATGAATACCTTCACTAGTCTTTGTCGCGACAAGGTATATTCTTCAGGGGAACATGTTGGATGACACTAACATCGTGTCTTTGCTTGCTTAGGTGTCTGGTCTTATTTCTCACCAACAAAAACTTGATTCCTTCCATGGATCGAACATCTCTAAGCCATCAAGCTTGACAAGCACCTGGATATCCACTGAAGCATCATGGATACAAGTTCAGGAGTAGGGAGATTCTCCTATGCTCGATGGACTATGAATCTGCATTTAGTTGGTGGGCAGCTAGCTGTGCACCCAACTCTTTGTATCAGCCATCTCTCAACAAGCTGTGCACCCAACTCTTTGTATCAGCCATCTCTCAACAAGCTTATGTGAACCTTGCACCAAAACATGTCTAGATATGTATGGAAAGCCAAATGCTACAACATCTTATATTTTGATACGGAGGAAGTACTAGACTCGGTATTGTTCTAATTCATGTCAATTAGTGAGCTTAGAAAAATCAAATATTTTTTCACCTAATACAAATGTACTCTTGTTAGCAGAAATTTGCGAGGCTTTGCATATTTATATAGAAGTCCTCTAGGATAAATAACCTGGTCTCCTTGTTCTTGTGGAAGGAGACAATTGACTTATTTAAGTATTTTATTGAGAGTAGTATCCAAAGAATTAGTGGATGGAAAGAAATCACTTATCCATAGGAGGAAAGGAGATCCTTCTGAAAGTAGTTGCACGAGCTATTCCCGTATATGAAATGTTGGTATTTGTTTGCTTGTTGAGAACTTTGTTACCTGAAAAAAGGAGGCGTGGGGTTTAAGGAAATTTCCCTCTTTCAATTTATTTGGCCGTGGTGGCTAAGAAGGTTTGAAGACTCATTAATGAAGCACACTCACTATGTGCAAGAGTTCTTCGAATCAAATGCTATCAGCATGACATTTTGAAAGACTGGATTAACTTTACTACATTATAAAGGCTACATCTGAATAGTGGGCAATGGTCACAACTCACAACATAAACATACGGGATGACCCATGTATCCCATCTAGCTCGTGTAGGAGGATAATTCTCCTACCATGCAGATGCTAACACAAATTTCATTGGATCGGTTGTGCGTGATTTCTAAGGACGTTTTCTAGCTGCATCAAGCCTATTCTTATCACATACGGTGTCAATAACAACTGTGAAAGTAATGACCACGAGGGAAGGCTTGTCCCTGGCCAATTAATAGTGTGTGATGCGGTTCTATACAAGCATCTAACTCCGTGTAAACATTGAAGCATATACGGATGAGGAGACTTGATGGAATGAATCTTCTATTTTCGCTGTTGATTGTGTTGGCTTCGTGTCATTGGTTGTTATGCCTAAACTTTGTCCGAGAGAAACCAGTAAGATGGTTCATGAGATTGCTAGAGTTTTTTTTTAATTATTTCCTATTTTTAATATTATGAAATGTTTTAGATATTTCATGTGAACTAGATACTAATCGAAATGACACACTAAAACGGCGTATAGATACATCATGTTCGAAAAAAACTAGAATGTTATATAATAGTGAATAAAGGTAGTAATAAAGTTTCTTGTAATTGGGTTGATGAGTCCCCCAACTTTTTCTTAAGCAAACTCATGGACAATATAAGTATATTGTTTGAAATTAAAAGAGCATGCCACAATGTTCAAAAAAAAAAGAGAGCATGAGGTAGTACATTTTCTCCTCGCGGCACCGCTGCCACTCTTGCGACAGAAGCAAGCTCTCCTCCAATAATTCACGCACACGTCAATTATATAATTCGGAAGGATGCCTCCGCAAAAACACCACCGCAATATTGTACTACTCCCACACGGTAGCTTACCCTACTTGTTTCATCCACCCCCTGTATATTTTCCATTTTGTTATTCCTTCCCTCCTCGTCTCCTCGTCTTCCTTACGCTGACGCTACTGCTCAATCCTTTCCGCCTCCCACCCGAAGTAGAAGAAGAAAATCCCATCTCATCTCCGTTCCAACCTCCGCGACCGAATCAAGCGCAGACGGAAACCGGAGGCGTACGGGCAGAGGATTCCGATTTGGAGGTCGCTTCAATCTGTCCATAAGGAAGGAAACCCCGAAAGCTATCTATCCTCGCCCAAATCCGTGTGGGGTTGGTGAACCGGCCGAATTGGGGAAGGATACGTCGATCCCTCTCAGGAGCCCCCTCGTCTCTTGCCGGAATTCCGATAAAGCCGCCGTCTTTTGGCCGCACGGATTGGAGATTGGGTGCGTGCCATCGGAGCCGTGAGCAGGAGCGCCGCGGCTTCGTGTGCTTGGCCGTGGAGAGATTTGAGGATTTGGTGGTGCTTTGGCTACAACTCTGTGCGCCTGGTGGTTGCCTTGTTTGGCGGTGTGGTAGAACTTGCAGATTTAATCTGAAGGGGCGTGAAGCAGAAAAGGAAAGGAAAAAAGGCAAAATTTGGTGGGGGGAACTCGCCGGGAAGATGAGTTCCGGGTCTGGGGTGACAGGGGGCAGCAGCGCCGGCGCGGAGGACGCGTCGGCGGCACCGCTGGGGCAGAGGCTGATGGTGCACGTGGCGGAGAATGGCCACAGCATGGAGTTCGAGTGCGGAGGCGACACGCGAGTTGAGGCCATCAAGCGCTCGATCGAGCTTGTCTGCGGCGTCCCGCCGTCCGACCAGCTCCTCCTCTGCGACAACATCCATCTCAACGCGGCCAACCACCTCGCTCACTACAATCTCCCCCGGGACGACCGCGAGGTCTTCCTCTACAACAAGGCCCGCCTCCAAACCGAGTCGCCGGCCCCGGCGCCAGAGTCCATCGACATCCCTGAGCCATCTATTCCGCCGCCGCCCCGACCACAGGACACCCCGTTGGAGGTGTCTGCTGATCCGGCCTTGAAGGCATTGATCTCCTACGAAATCAGGTTCAGGTATGACTTTCAGGTGGCCAATGCGTTTTATCAATCGAGCGTGGCGAAGTACGAGGTGTGCAGGAGACTGCTGCGCGAGTGGCAGGTACAGGAGCGTGCTCTGGACATGGCCAGGAGCAATTTGGAGCAAGCATCCCGGAAGCCTTCACAGCGGTATTCAAACTTTGTGCGGTCCTTCACGCAGCAGCACCGTGGGTATGTCGAGGTTCTGTCAAGTTTCGAGAGAGATTGTAAGAGGTTGCGTGCTGTTAGGCTGCATCCGGACCTGCAATGCGAGGGCAGGCGGTGCTTACTGGACCTTATGGATGAGAATTTACTAAGGAAATTGGCAGATGAGTACTTAAGCTCATATAAGAATTTCGAGGTTTTTGTCTCGTCGCTGAAGGTTAAATTTGCTGAGTTGAAGAAGAGGGTGGATAGCTTGTTGAATGCTATGAGCTCGAGTGCATGGAAGGATCTGGAGGCGCTGATAAAAGAGCATCAGAGAGTCATCGGTGACCAGAAGAGCATCATGCAGTCTCTAAGGTTAGACTGAAGCAATGCCCATATATTTAACTACTTGTCACTTTTCTGCGCGAACTCTCTGAGAACTATTATGGACCTAGAGTTAGTTCCTGCCATGTAGATTGGCTTGATTTGAGTTGCTGCTAACTCTGTTATTAAGCTACTTAGGGAACACTGGAATATGATTCAGCATGGTGGAATAAACAGTGAATTGCCATTGTGTCGTGGAAAATATCTGTTTGTTTTACCCAAAAAAGAAACACCGGAAAATGATTTGAATAAGCAACGAAGCCATTGTGTCTTAAATATGATGGTTTACCAAAAAATGGTACTGATTTCTCAGTTATGATTTGCTTTACTGATATATTAGCAGTATCGGCACTTGTGTCTTATTGCTGGGTTATAGAGATATGCTATCTAGTCTTTATTTTGTTATATGGGCTGATGATACCACACAAGAGTTTCTTATCCTCGGACTTATTTTATGTGGTAACTATTGATATGTTTATTATATCCTTCTCTCGCGCCATAATTCTGAGAACTCTTATGTTCTGCAGTAAAGATGTGGATACATCCAAGAAGCTTGTTGATGACTGCTCAAGGTGCCAACTGTCCGATTCTCTCCGGCCTCATGATGCAGTTTCAGCAGTTGGTCGTATCTATGAAGTACATGAAAAGGATAACTTGCCCAGTGTACGGAAGTTTGATCGCATGCTTACAAACTTGCTTCAGAAATGCAAAGCCAAGAAAAATGAAACAAATACTTTGGTACATGTTTGTGTGAAAGGGGTCAAATCTGCTCAACTTGATATCAAGGACATGATAAATCAGTTGATCTTATACGAAGAGGCGATAGATAGTCGAGACAAAGAATATTCTTATCTGAAACTACTTGGTGGTTTGGGTCATGCATACAAGGCTTGTCTTGCTGAGGTAGTGCGAAGAAGACATTCTTTTAAGCTGTATACTGGCTTGGCTGGACAGCTTGCGGAAAAACTTGCAGTAGAGCGGGAAGCAGAGATAAGGAGACGAGAGGTTTTCCTTCGGACATGGTGTAAGTACATTGGAGGAGAAATCATGGGTTCCATGGGACTGTTTGGTACTCCTAGCCAGTGTGATGTAAACATTGCGCCGTTTGATTGCAATCTACTCCCAATTGATGTTGATGATTTGGAAAGACTCGCCCCCCAGTCTTTAGTGGGTTCTCTTCTGAAACCTGATAGATCACATCAACACAAGTCTCAATCAAGCGATTCTAGTATCACCGGAAATTTCAGTAACTCTGAAGAAAATAATCTGAATACTGATGGTAAGATGGACTTACAGGATTTCTTCGGCGGCTGTGATACTGTTGATATAACAGGGACTAGTATATTAGAAGTGGAAAATGCCAGATTAAAAGCAGAACTTGCTTCTGCAATTGCAGTTCTCTGCACTTTCGGTGCTACACATGAATCTATTGATGAAGGACAGAATGATAATGCGTTGAGAGATGCCAAAGAAAGAACAGCTCAGGCACTTTCCGCGAAGGATGAGTATGCCAATCAGCTTCAGTCAATGTTGAAGGCTAAGCAGGAGCAGTGCTTGTCCTTTGAGAAGCGTATCCAGGAGCTTGAGGAACAATTAGCGAATCAGTACGTAAAGGGGCATATGGTTTCAGGAGGCAAAGGTGCATCTGGTTCCCTCCTTTCTACTTTTAAAGGTAATGATCTTGATGCATCTGGAGGCAGGCAAACCCATCTGCGGGACGAGTCAAGTGTTGCCATGGATGAGACATCTTCAACATCTGAACAGCCGTCTAAACAAACAGAAGGTGGAGATGAGAATATGACTGATGTTTCAGGTGCACTGAACTTGCAATTACTCAACTCAGCCGGATGCACTAATCTGGATGCTTCCATGGCAGAATTTCCACGTGATAATGAACTTAAGACTATCAATATTGATAAGGAAGGGAGAGTATTGACTCAACTCACTATGGCAGATACTTCTGATGTTCCTGCAGAAGATCCTCTTAGCATCATAAACTCCACAACAAATGAACATCATACTTTGGACCTTAGGAACGATGAGCTCTTTGTGTTAGAATTGCAAAATACAATAGATAAAAAATCAAAACAGTTGGATGAGGCAGAAAATAAACTTAGTTCTGTGATGGGTGAGGTTAACTGCCTGAAGAAAGAACTTGAAAACGCACAGGGTCTTCTTGACGAGTCTCAGGTAAAATCTACATAGTATAGGATAATCTTTACCTGCTTCTTGCAAATTGCAGTAATACTTTCAGGCTTGCATAAGGAAACATTAATTATTTCGTATTTTACAAATCTTGATACAGATTAACTGTGCTCACCTGGAGAACTGCTTACATGAGGCAAGAGAAGAGGCTCGTACCAACAAATGTTCCGCTGATAGAAGGGCTGTTGAGTATGATGCTTTGCGGTCATCTGCTCTGAGGATACATGGTCTGTTTGAAAGACTAAATAACTGCGTCACTGCACCAGGCATGTCTGGCTTTGCAGACTCTCTGCGATCTTTAGCCCTCTCCTTAGCAAGGTATCATGTTGCTCTCATTCACATTAAGTTACATGTATACTGGTACAATGTGTTTATCATTTCAAGCTCATTGTGCTAGGTATCTTATTTATCAGTGAGTCATGATTGGGCTTTCGGTAAAACTAATGACTAAACAACTGAATGGAAATAATCTATTGGAAGCTCATGCAAATTGTTGTATTTTGTCTTGGCGTTTTGGTGTGAGACTGAGATTGCTGGTGTCTTAGCCAAATTATTTGTGTATTTCATATTAACTTCGTTGTGTGAAGGCGTTACAAAGTTCATGTGCTCACAGCGAGAAGATGAGTTGTTGGATTGATAATGTTAGACACCTTGTATTTTAGAATATGATTTTAAAATCATGTTAATGCCAGACGCCTTCAGCGAATTATCTTCTTTGTCATTTTTTATGTTACTAGTTACTACTAACTTGAGAGATATGTTTGTTCTTCACTCTCTTGGGTTTGATCATTCTTTTACCGAAGAGGCCTGTACTTACTGGCTCCTTTGTTATCGTTTGTTTTGTTCTAGTTCTGTAAAGAAGGATGAAGCAGATTCCACCATTCAGTTCCAACAATGCATCAAGATCCTTGCAGACAAGGTTAGTTTTCTGTCGCGGCAGAGTGAAGAGCTGGTAGAACGCTATTCAAGGGTGGAAGCAGCACATGGAATTCTTGTAAGAGAGTTGGAGGAGAAGAAAACACTTATCAACAATCTATACAGCAAACTTCAACTGGAAAAACAGGTACACATTTTAGCTTCTTAAATCATACTGAATATGCAAATAGAAGATGCAAATATTTTCGCTGGTAGATACTGATATAAAAATCAGGAAAACCTTGAATTTGATAAAAATAATTAATTATACAAACCAAAAGTAATGACATAAGGTGAGTACCTGTTTGCCAAATTAACATCATTGCAAACAGACATGCTGTGGTTTTGGAAGTCAATTGAATGAGACATGGTTTATATTTATTGGGGTTAATCTCCCGTAGTGTTAATTGTGATAACAAGCAAGTAAGCCTGGCGTCTGATTGAAACCATTTTGACAGGCCAGCAAGGAAAAAATATCAGTCGGCCATTTTGACGTCCACGAGCTCGCGGTCTTTGTCCGTAACCCCGCTGGGCACTACGAGGCAATCAACCGGAGCCGCTCTAACTACTTCCTCTCTGAGGAATCAGTGGCCCTGTTCACGGAGCCCCATCTTCCCCGGCAGCCTGCATATATAATCGGGCAGATAGTACACATTGAGCGGCGCGCAGCGAAGCACGTCGACCAGAACGAAGCCTCGGCACGGCCTGGTGGGCACCGGCGGTCCATGCCGAACAGCAACCCGTACGGCCTCCCAGCGGGCTGCGAGTACTTCGTGGTGACGGTGGCGATGCTGCCCGACACTGCCCGCTGAAACTAGGACACTTTCCTGATCCTGCTGCCTAGCCATGGCTGCTGAAATGAAGGGAGAAACTCTCAATTGTATATATACAGTCACTATTTGAATTTCTTTATGATGGGTTTGTTTAGTTGCCTCTTCGTCTGCCTTGTACATAGCGCCCCCGCTTCCTCGTGTAAATACGACTCCGGCGACTGATGCTATCATCTTCGTTTGTTCAAGCAGACTGAATAATAACGTTCGTTCACTTTGTTTTTCCTTGTACACGGGTCTGTGACATTATTCCTCTTCAAAAAATAACACCATCTTTGTTTTGTTTTTTTGGCCGACATACTATATCCCACTTTTTTAGCCTATATTTCTTCTTCAATTTATCATTTTGCCAAAACGGTGAGAACAATAGAGGTCTAATCTCTTACTTACCCCTTTGATATTTTAAAAAAAGATGGCAGAAACATAGGCAAACTTGTTAGAGCTAAGTAAATAAAGACAAGATGATCTCTATATGAGAGCATCTTTCCATCTCAACATCCTAATTTGCTCTTAAACCGATCTTCGACTGGTTTCAACTCCTTATTCAAAAGAATTAGGATTGTCTAAATACTTAAATGACCATGCTAAAAAGTGCACGCGACCCATATTAGCTTTTCATGGGCACGTCTAAAATATGGTAACTGATATATGCAGCCACGTAGATTTCTTTTAGTTTTCAAGATTTTAAAATGTTTTATCTCTTAAATAATAAGTCAAAATTTAGATCCTCTTTCATGATTAGCTTTGTTCGAAACTAGATTCCATGTTGATATGGTTTGACATTTTTTTCCCAACCCTACTTACCAGATTATAGTCACTTGGTAACCAGGTATTGTCATGTTGGTCACCAGGTTAAAATCCAATGGTTATCAGATTTTTTAAACTTCGTTACTCGTCAATGTAAGCCTTTTCCAATGTTAATGCAATATTTTACATACTTACACTGAATCAAATACTCACTCTCCAAACATGCAAATCATTGCTATGAACAGAAAACATGTAAAAATTATTTGGTAACTATGGTATTATAACCTGGCAACCGACGATGATTTTTTTCGTCAAAGGATATTAAGACGAGATCTTGTTTTAAGGTACTCGTCAAGACGAATCCAATGATAAAACGGACCATCAATTGGATTAACAGTTTAAAAGATAATTTATTTTAAATTATCAACCGCGAAAATATTCCTTACATGCATACATGATGTTAGTCTCGTAGGCCATGGCCTTATAGGGCCGAATGCTAAGAAGATCAAACTCATGATAAATATCCGTCTAGTATATTATCCATAGAGTCCCCATTGTCACGGGCTTCAGAAATTATACTAGGTGTTAAGTGAGTAATATCGTATCCATTACATAGGGGAAACAACATATAATTCAACTAGATTAACATAGCTTATGATCACAATCAAGATACATCATGAGAGTGATAGATAGACGCACATAGCTACTAGTACAAGCCTCGGCCCCTGAGGATGGACTACTCACGGATCGCCATTAGGAACAACAACGATGATGTAGATGCCTCCGGCGTCGATTCCCCCCTCCGGCAGCGTGCCGGAACAGAACTCCAGATTGGTTTCCGTGACGGTGGCGGCTCGGTATCGAAACTGTCCATCCCTGACGGTTTTTTGTCGAGGACAATATATATGCAAAGGGGCGTCAAGAGGCGGTGGTCAGGGTGGAGCCGCGTCCTAAGCCCGCGGCCCAGGCCTGACCCGTGGGCCCCACCCGCGTGGTCACCTTGTGCCCCCTGGTCGCCCCCTTCTGGCTCCTGGCAGGGCCGTCCCTGGGGCAGGGCAAAAAGGGCGACGCCCCAGGGCCCAACCTGATTAGGGGCCCAATCATGTGTGCATTTACGTTATATGTATAGGAAGCCCACTATCAAAATACTAACTAGTTAGGCCCACTTTTTCACTTCGCCCGAGGGCCTCTAGAAAGTCAGGACCGGCCCTGGCTCCTGGGTCCTCCTGATATTTTAGGCATCGTGTAATTGTTTGGAATTTTTTCGGCGACTTCTCCTTAAGTGATTTTCTAAAACCAAAAACAGCAGAAAACAGCAACTGACACTTGGGTACTGGGTTAGTAGGTTAGTTCCAAAAATATCGCAAAATGATATAAAATCATGATATAAACATGTAACAATGGTATGAAAATAGCAATGAATAATCAAAAATTATAGATGCGCGAGGGATGTATCAGCATTCCCAAGCTTAATTCCTGCTCATCCTCGAGTAGGTAAATGATAAACAAATAATTTTTTAGGTGAATGCTACCTAACATAAATTGATCAAGGGATGTAAATCATGTGAGCTGAGAACAAGATGATACAAAGATAATTTTCTAATATTTACATTAAGCAAACAATAATTAAATAATATGGATGATCCAGCTAGAGACTTTTCATGAATAAGTCTGTTAGAGACATGAAACCGTACATACATTTAAGAAAGAAGAAATGTAAATTATGTCTCAAATGTGGAGTATCAAATCCTTCTACAAAGTATCGAGCAATTATTCATGACATAGCCAAGATCCAGTCAGATGATCTAACTTACTTCCTTCCCGCGCCAACTGTTTCGAAGTCGACTCAACTAATGTGTGTGAGACTTGGTTTTGGCACCATGAAGTGACGATACAGAGAATAATAATGGGGGTTTGGAAGGTCAAAAAGAAAGGCTCAAATAGTAGAGAGGGTGACCATAAGACTAAAGAAAGTCTTATAGTCGATACTGTGAGAGGAGTAGTGATTGTCATATAACGGATGCACATAGAGCTATAAGAATGAAAGCTCTCCAATGGAACTAGTGAGGATGCATCGAACTTGCTTGCTCATGAAGACCTGGAGAATTTGAGGAAGCTCATCCTTGGAATATGCAAACCAAGTTATAAAAGGTAAAGTCTCCACATGGTTATAAAACATAAAGTATATGAAAGCTCAACAAATGAAGCATAGGTGCTAATAAAGCACAAGTGTGGAATAAAAGATAGTATTTTTCAGAAAATGTCGTAAAATGATTAAAATCATGATATAAATATGTAGGGACGTATCACGAGTTGTTTTCATCTTAATACATAGAGTAGCAAGCATAGAAGTGCACTCGAAGTGGAGTATTAGTTATAGATGCGGTGCCAGTGCATGGTCTATTTATGTGTTTTGCGTGATGCCTACAATGAATATTTGCCTTGTTCATTTCTCATAATAGCATGATCATATTTTTGTCATTTGCCTAGCTAGAATTTGCTACTCAACAATGTTTATTATCTTTGGAGAGATATCACTAGTGAAAATATGGCCGCCGATTCATTCTTTACATTGATTACAAACTTGTTCTCCTCTATCCCGTTTTATAGTTATTTGTGTTTATTCACTTTCCACACTATACGTTTAATCCACTGTCTTTGTCTTTAGCGAGAAGGGAAGTCTAACAAACTTCCTTGTACGTTGAGGACAAGGTGTTCTGTGTGCTGTGTGCAGGTCCTTCACCAAACTCTGGGTCGTGATGTACTCCTACGGGTTCGATATAACCTTGGTTCTTAACTGAACATCCACCTTCCTCTTGGGGTTTCCCAACGTTGAACATCACTCAACAAGAAATACCAACAGAGAAACGCCAAGGGTGAAGAATAATATGTAAGCTTTGTCAAACAAAGCACTATGAAGATTCAATGCAACCTCCGCGCCACAACCTTCAGAGGGCCACACGTCGTGAACTCCAAGATGTCATTTTCAAGAAGAGCACGACGCCAGAGCCTCATCACCCCCCAATTCGAGGATCTTGGGTTTTCACCTAGAGCACGTTGGAAAATTGAAAGAAACCGCATCGACGCCTTAAAGAAAGGGATGATATCCATGTACGTCGCCGTTGTAGCCCGAGAAAGTCCCGAGCAAGAGTTTCTCCTCAGTGTGATCCCTCTGCCTTCCACACAGGGTAAGGATCAACGCTGCCAAAGCAGCACCCGCACCATTGTGAAGGAATGGCACTCGCCAGTCATCACGCCACCCACACGACCATGCATGGTCGCCGCCTGGCGCTTGAAGGGCTACCCTAACTCGCCTCCATAGCAAAGACGAGTCACAAATGTGCAGCCAACCAACCCCACTGCCGCACCAGCACACTTCCAAAAAGCAACGCCCAAACTTCTGGTCGACAACCATCCATGCGACTACGGCAAGCTGATGCTTTCCAAGGTCTATACATCAGATTCGGCTGGGATACCACAATCCAAGGTCGTTGATGGATCCCCTGGTAAAATCAAGCAACTCAGTGGCACCGATGAGCCTCTGACAACTCGGGAACCCACCCCCACCAGTGGCATCGATCGAGGTTGAGGAAACCCTCCCTGACCTCGTCGCTCGATGAGAAGAACGTCGGAAGCTAGCGTCTCATGTACGTGCGCGTCTCCAACTCCAATGTGAAACCCAAATCTGCTGGCCAACTCTGGCTATGCCCTCCACCCTACCAGGGATGAGCTCACCGGCCAAAGGCAAGGTCAGAGCGGGGCAGATGCCATCCGACGTGAAGCTTCGCTAGGTCGTGGATGGTAGACAAGATCCAGCCTTGCAACACAGGACGTAAACGATACAGAAAGATGCATGGCTGGAGAAGAAGGGGGCAGAGAGGCCCCGCCCCACCGATGACCAGTAAATAGCCGACGACAGTGAGGATTGTGGCGATGGTTTGGGGAAACCCTAGTCGCCGCCGAGACGAGGGGATGGGGGGTAGGGGGAGCTTGTCAAAAGGCGTTCTAGAGGAGACGCTTACCTCTTCACTGAATGTTTTAGAGGAGACGCTTACCTCCTCACAGCCTTCGAAGTAAGTGTTTTGAATAACGTTATTTGAGACCCTTTTTTGCGGGTGATTTGAGACCTAATATCATTAGTTGGAAAAGGGAACCCTAGACTTTGTACATGTAGGAGTTAGAGATAGACCAGGATTCTAGACCTTGTACTCCAAGTCTACCTTCCTCCATGTACACACGAAACCCAGATCAATACACCGACATCATTATTGTGAAAGCCCCCACAACCGCGCACATAGTCGTGGCAAAACCGTTGTATGCTTGGTGGGCCTCCTCTAGTCTTGACAAAATCGAATCACCTACAACTGCGTTCTATGACATCCGCAAGACGCATGCGCCTTCTAACATCCGCAGGACACCCCAGACGGTACATGTGAACTCCACAAACTGCAACACGTCATAAAAACATGATTACAGCCACGTCATACACATCGCGCATTTTCTTGTGTCTCCAGCATTGCTGCTACACCAATTACAACGTGTACTACATCGACCACGGCCGCTACATGACCGACTACCTCGACATCGACATTAAGGACAACGTCTATAGCAACTCATCGGAACAAGTCCAGTCAAACCATCCGCGTCGTCACTTGCGCCCACACCATTCCCGTTGTGGCTGCGGGAGGGAAGAGAGGTAATCAACCATCAGAGACGTAGTTAATGATGACGGAGAGGGGGAGACGACGGAAGCACAAGACTTCAGATTCAATCGCAATCGTCCGCCTCACTATCGCTATGTAATACCCCACAGTTATAGGTTTCGAAAGGGTAGAAATAGGAAGTTTGCATCTTTGCATTCATGCATGCTTGAAAAATCCGAAAAATTTTCGCGCTTTTGTGCAAAAAGGACTAGTGGTCGAGATAATCCGATCTAACATTAGTCGTCTATTTTGGAAACCCTAGTTTTAAAAGTTAGGTTGGGTTATCAACTTTAATGAAGTTTCTTTAGGTAAACTCAAATTAGAATACAAATGTATTCACACTTGTAAGTCTTATCTATATTCTCTCGCAAATCTTTGAAATCATGTTTATAATCAACACATGCAATGTGACCTAATATTCTAAGAATTTACATTCATGTAATTCCACATTTCATTCTTCACAAAAATTTCCAACAATCATCATGACAATTCCAAAACAACTTCTTTTATAAATTGCAATAATGTATAACATCTAGAACATTTTGCAATTAAATTCATATATACAATTTTAATGTTAATAAATTACAATATGTAATTTTGAGACAAAATAAATTACAAGAACCTTACAAGTGGATTTGATCCACAAATTTATTACAAATAATGTTATCAGGTCCTATTACAATTTTCTGCTGAAAAATAAAAATAAAAAGAAAAACCTATAAACTAAATCCTTTAGATAATCTTCTGAAATTCTTCAACCTGCAAAAGCAAACAATTCCCAAAGAAGAGAGTGTTAAGGTTAGTAGTGTTAGCCTAGTACATTGGTACTGGCTATTGATATAACAATTGGCAGAGTGTCTAATTCCATGAATTGGAATTAACATTGGAAATCACAGTCCAAAAATCAAATCAAATATCCAACTTTAAGCAACCTGATCATGCTCAGCATGCATTAAGCATGTAAAAAGGGGCAAAGGCAGAACCAGCTTTACAACTTAGGCAACCTGAGGGACTAGCTGGTTATCAGATGCATACATGATCACCTCCAAAGGATGTCCAAAGGCAACAAGGAAACAGGACAGTTATCTCTGCCAAATATATAAATTAAATCCACCTTCTTAATTGTGGTGTCACATTTACCATTAATTGGTTAAATGGACCCTATTCCTTTCAGCCCACAGATAAAAACAGTTACAACCCAGTTACAATTCTAGCCCACCAGAGAAGCCACCCAAATCCATCAAGTAAATATCAATTCTTTGGCAGCAGAGGGATGCCAAACATTTCAAAACCATAGTGCATAGCAGGAGTCGACAGGAGCTTGATAAGACCAAGTGAGGTGGAGGGATAACTCCCTGCGCAAGGATCCTAGCTGAGAGTAATCCACAAGTGGATTTGAAACCATTCCACAACTCAAATGGATGGACTTGAAACAGTTCATAACCAGATTGAACAATACCAGCCGGCAGAGCAAGGATATGATCAAGGAGTGAGCCAAGAAGGGAGTAAACAATACCTTGGCACAGAAACTCAACCACCAGAGGATAAGAACCTCCATATTTTTAACAGAAGAGTAGCAATTCGAGGTGGAGGAGGGCCACTGCAAGCAGCTTACTCATTGCATGCAAATTATCCTGGTGTCACCACCAGAATCATCCAAAAACCCTATAAATAGGGCAGCCAGCCGAATTCACAAGCACATCACACAGCCAAGCACATCACACACATTTCTGAAAATGTTCATCATCAAGAACATTAGCCACATCAAAACTTGCAGCTAGAACTATACACCTTAGGAAATTTGAAGCAGCTAGGAGGAGCAGGCTATCCACAAGACGCAGGTTGTCAGTATAGCCAGAAGACCAAGCTACTCAGCAGCAGCAGGTTGATCTTTTGAGTGTTAGGCAGAGAAGGAGAGAATTAGCTAACTCTGATAATAACAGAGCCAAGCTAAGCATGTTTGCATGCATAAAAGGGAAGTGAGGAATATCTGTTCTTATCAGAACCATGTTGAACATGGATTATGCTAAGGATAGATAAGAGGGAAGTGCAGCACCTGTTCTTTACTAAATACACAAGCCAGTAGCCTAGCATCTCTGTCACTAGAAGAAGCACAGGAAAGCATAAGAAAAGATTTTCCCAAAGACTAATCCTATTAGCCAGCTTCTGTGTAACTCCAGGGGAGGCATCACAGCATGCATAGCCAATTTTCTTTAGCCACAGAGATAATTCCACACCATTTTACAGCACAGAGCACAAGCTATAGCAGCAAATTAAGCCAAAGCCCTATTCTTTCTTCTCCAATCATTTTTGCCAGAGCAAATCATCACAATTAATTCCAATCTTCACTCTCACATCTCAGATAAATATACAAACATCATGGCATCACATATTTTCAACCAAGCAGAACAAAATAAGGCACCAGTAGAATTTTGCTAAGTATCAGTGAGAAAATCTTGAGCAGCATAGAAGTTAAGCTAGATCAGAAAGGAGTCTAGAAGGAGGAGTTAGCAGAGAGGAGGAAGAAGAACCTTACCGTGCGCCCATGGCCGTAACGGCATGACGACGGGGCAGTGCCCGTGTGGTCATGACGGAGGACCAAGGGAGGAAGTCGCACCGCAGCAACACCACTCCAGCACCACCGTAGCACGGAGGCGAGCTCCACACCGGCGGCGGAGCAGAGCAAGGGTCGGGAGCACGATTAATCGCGCTGCAACCGAGACCTCAACCGGGGACAAGCCAGCACGCACGCGTCGGTGGAGAAGGAGGAGAGCAGCTAGGTAGAACTAGAGAGCAGAGCCGAACCCTAGCCGTGGCGAGGTAGCTCAGAGGAGGAGAAGCATGGTGGAGCAGCGCCATCACCGAAACCCTAACCCTAGGGATGGGTTGCGCACGAACACACCAGGAGAGGAAAAGCAGATCGACGGGGAGGAGAAGAGAGAGCGTCGAAAGAGCTTTCTTTTGCGCCCTAGCACGACGACGGAGACGGCCGGAGCACGCCGGAATCAGTCGGCGACGGCGGAGGCGAAAAGGGGATCGTATCGACCACGGGAGCGAGAGAGGGAGAGAGAGAAGAGAGGAAGGAGAGAGTGGGCCGAGTGAGTTGGTCCCACCGAACCGGTGAGAGTTGACCCAGTAAACCAAGGACCTGTTTGTAATTTCCAAAAGTTGCTGAACTCAAATCAAACCCTAGTTTTAACACAAATTTTAAATCCAAAATTAGAAGCCTAAAAATCAAATAAAAATATGTTTTTAACTCAAAATTTTGCAAGGATTTCAAAAATGATTTTTATTTGATTTATTGAAAAATATTTCTTGAGTGAAAAATTCAAAGATCCTTAAGTGGAAATGATTTGAATTATTTTCCAAATATTCAAAGATCCTTAAGTGGAAATGATTTGAATTATTTTCCAAATATTCAAAGATCCTTAAGTGGAAATGATTTGAATTATTTTCCAAAATATTCAAAGATCCTTAAGTGGACATGATTTGAATTGTTTTTAATATTCAAGGATCCTTCAGTGGAAATGAATTGAATTACTTTCTTAAAATAAAATAAATTACCATTCTGTGAATGACTGTCCTGTAACTCATCCTAGGTAAAACACACAAAAAAGGGAAAAATCATCTTAAAATATGAAGGGGGGAGTTTTCCAAAACCTTTAAAAATCATTTCATCTATGCATAATAGCATAAATTGGATTTTCAAACATTGTCTTATAAAGACAATGATGTTGATTTTCAGAACACGAAGTTCACGAATCGCCGGAAGCTTTAGACTGCACTACTTGTCAGTCTCAAGGCAAGTTCATTCTTGCATACCGTTTGATGTATTTTTATCAAAGTACTTGCAAAGTTATCTATACTTTCCTTTCACTTGCATCAAAAAGAAAAAGTATTTTTGAATGATGTGGTATATACTACTGGTTGGCGGTGGAACAATGGTAAGATGAATAGGTACGGTGTTCCATCGTATGGGAAGGTATATATCCTTAGGAACTAATAACCCCTGTTCCAGTGATCCTTTCGCCGTAGTAAAAGCATCAACCAACGGACTTTGTATGGGCGGGGTCAGTCAGAGGCTTCTTTTCTCATCCGCATATCCTCGGCAGGCCTACACCGGGTTGGGTCGTTGCGGCGGCCAACAGCGTGGAAGCGCGTGCTCTTCCTGCCCGACGGGGTAATTGGTGGGGAAGCTTGGGAGGGGTGTTGGGTATGCGTGGAACATGATTCCCCTACCGCATCACAAATGGGCGGATGTGTGTTGATTTGGGAGAAGCTCCACATGGCTGGATGTCCTGAGCCTTGGCTATAACACTCATGGAGTGTAAAGAGAGCATATATAGGGCCAGGCAACTGTTGGGTAAAGTGATGCAACTCTGCAGAGTCAAACAACAAATTTGTGATTNATCCTTTCGCCGTAGTAAAAGCATCAACCAACGGACTTGTATGGGCGGGGCAGTCAGAGGCTTCTTTTCTCATCCGCATATCCTCGGCAGGCCTACACCGGGTTGGGTCGTGCGGCGGCCAACAGCGTGGAAGCGCGTGCTCTTCCTGCCCGACGGGGGTAATTGGTGGGAAGCTTGGGAGGGGTGTTGGGTATGCGTGGAACATGATTCCCCTACCGCATCACAATGGGCGATGTGTGTTGATTTGGGAGAAGCTCCACATGGCTGGATGTCCTGAGCCTTGGCTATAACACTCGTGGAGTGTAAGAGAGCATATATAGGGCCAGGCAACTGTTGGGTAAAGTGATGCAACTCTGCAGAGTCAACAACAAATTGGTGATTTCACAACCGTGTTCCCGGTATGAACTACGAGATCGAGGCCGGAATGGAGTCCCATTTGGATTCACAGACCGGTGGAGACTGTGGACATAGTTTTCAGAATAAAATCAATCTTTTGAAGAAATGTTTACAAAAACTTGCATCTATGCCAAAGACCAGAGGTTTTGGCAGTAACTAGTGCATGATACACCTTATCTATATATATTCAGAACTTGCTGAGTAACGCTGTTGCTCACCCTTTCCCTTTTGACCCCATGCTTAGACTTTGAGGAGGCAATCAAGGAGAGTTATGGAGCTTACCATGAGGACGAGGTGTACTACGAAGAACCTGATCTATCCGGAGGGGTGGAAGGCGTCGACTACCTGATTGCTTATGGAGGCGATGATGATGAGCCCGAGACTTAGTCTCCTAGCTTAGGGGCAGGGCCAAGCAATTCTAGACTAGTACTACTTAGGTGTTGAGCCCGATGGTTCTTAGTTTGCTTCTTTCTATCGCTAATAAGTTGACTTCAGTCAACCGTACTGTAGTTGAAATTCCTCCCATGTCGGAGGAAGACGTTGAATCTTTTGTACATTTCTGGCTTGTAATCTTTAGCAGTGTGTAATAAAGTGGACCCGCAATGTTTCTGTTGTACTACTCTGAGGGATGTAATATTTACGGATGAGTCCTTCCGTGGATGTTATGTCAACGACTTGTACACTACAATATGCAGTGGTGTGCGGGGTCACCGCAGTAACATCCTCCTCCTCGTGCAGCACCCTCTCCTTCATTCCTTTTAATTTCTCGCTCTTCTGGACTCGCCCTCTTGCTAGACGCAAGAAAGGACCAGATGTTGGAGATATGCCCAAGAGGCAATAATAAATGTTATTGATAATCATTTTTCTCCGTTCATGATATGTTTAATTCCATGCTATAATTGTATTAACCGGAAACAAATACATGTGTGGAATATAAACGGTAATGTGTCCCTAGTCTTTCCTCTTGTGACTAGTTTGTTTGATTAAGTGATGGTTAGATGTTTCCTAACCATGGATTGATGAATCACTTAATAAACGAAGTTTGCATCATGGGTGATGATATAATGGACAAGACTCAAATTAAATAGATGTGAAATATAGTTTCCTTAGACCATGAGATTATGTCACTCCCGCTTATCGGAGGAGTGCTTTGTGGACATCAAACGTCACTTCGTAACTGGGTGATTATAAAGGTGGCTTTCAGGTTCTCCAATGATAGGTTGTTGGGTGGCATGTTTTGAGACTGGGATTTGTTCGTCCAACAGTTGGATAGATATCTCTGGGCCCTCTCGGTAGTATAGCATCCAAACGCTTGCAAGCATATGACTAAGTAGTTAGTCATAAGGGATCCTGTTCTATGGGAACGAGTAAAGAGAACTTGTCGGTAACGAGATTAATCAGATATGGAGATATCGGTGGATTGAATCTTGGACAAGTAAAATATCGTGAAACAAAATGAATCGTATATGGATTAATTGAATCCCGGACATTGTGGTTCGACTAGTAAAGTACTTCGTCGAATATGTAGGAATTAATATGGACATCCCGGTCCCGCTATTAATATGACATATTCACGAACCCGCAGAGTCACACACTTAACGTTCGATGTAGTTAGGGTTTGAGATAAATGATGGTGAGAACGAATATTGATTCGGAGTCCCGGATAGGATCCTGGACGTCGCGAGGATTTCCGGAGTGGTCCGGAGAATAAGATTCATATAAGGAAAGTGGTTTCCGGAGGTTTAGAAAGGTTCGGGAATTTATCGGTAAAGTACCGAAAAGTTCTAGAAGGTTCTATAGGGGTCTAGAAGTGGGGCCCATAGGAGTATGGGGCTCACAAGGCATGAAGGGGTAGTGGGCTGGCCTAATGGGCCAGCCGCACCACACCCTCAAAAGGCCCAGCCGGGCCAAGCTTCTAGAAGGGGGGGGGGGGCCGAAACCCTAGGGGTTGCTTGGGGGCCAAGCCTCCCCCCCTAGCCGCCGGCCCTAGATGGGGTGGGGCGCAGCCCCCCTTGGCCCCCTATATAAAGGAGGGTGGGGAGGGGGTGCGGCACCCAAGGAGCTCCCCCAAGGTGCCCTAGCCGCACCCCCCAACCCTAGCCGCCGCCTCCCTCCTCCTCCTCTCTCCCGATAGCCGCTTGGCGAAGCCCTGTCGGATCTCCACCATACACATCACGCCACCGTCGTCGTGCTGTTGATCTCAAGCCTCTCCACCACCTCTTGCGGGATCAAGAACGTGGAGTCTTCATCGAGCTGAACGTGTGGATATCTTGGAGGCGTTGCTCGTGCGGCGCTTGGACAATACATCTCCTCGCGACTAGACAAGTCTAGTTGCGGGGATCGACTAGCCAACCCCTGCCTCGACAAAACACTCACGGTTTTCTTCGAGGGTGAGATTCGATCTCCTTCTTGCTACCAACCTCTCGTAGATCGGATCTAGATGTTGGGTTTATTCCGCTATCTTTGCGTAGGAAAATTTTTGTTTTCTATGCTGCGACCCTTCACCAGAGCCCACTCAGAGCTGGCCAGAGCCAAGCTCCACCTCATCCTCCCCTGTCACCATCTCCTCCAGGCCTAACGAAACCAATGGCAAGCTCCGACGTGGCAGGAGAGGACGGACATCTTCTGCAGCCATCGCTCCATGGGGAAAATATAATCTTTTAATTATGCCAATCCACTATAATTGTTGAATGTCAGGCAAGAAACAAATAAATCCATCATCTGGTTATCATCATCTCAAAATTACGAATGCATACTGACACACATGCATCTTCCTATGGATCAAGGTAGCACTTGTTGGGGCCTCCTCCACATCTGCACTTTATCAACTAATACGCTAGGTCGGAAAACATGAACGGCAACATCTTTTAACGACAACAGAACAAAATCTTTATGATACTGCTGTGCAGTACAAATCTACCCCTTCTTGGTTTCAACTGGATAACCAAAATAGGTGGCTTTGACTAAATAAGCTTTTCCACATATACCTAAAGTACCTTGGAAGACTGGCGTGGAAGGACATCTCGACCTTACGCCATGGAGCGGTGCCAAATCTGGTGCTTGTCGGGGGGCGACCCTCGGATAGGGTCAAGGTAATGAATTATGTAATTGACAGGTTCCGTACTTTTGATTAGATAATTGACAGGTGATTTTGGATCCACTCTCGCCTCAGTCTCCGGATAATTATTTTGCGTAGAGTTAGGCCTAATATTTTTGTGGACACATGACAAGGTAGAACCTTGTCATTTCATTTATATCAAACTTTTTTACTCTGTAATAGATTATATCAATTTAAATGTTTATTTCTATATCCTATATGATATATCATCTTTAAATTGTTTTTATGTATAAGTAGGAATATCAATACTGTATTTTAAATTTGGGAATCATCTTCATGCTGAACCTGAATTGTATGTTTCGTCATAAAATTTGTTTTATTTTTTAATTGAGTTTTAAGTGTTATATTTTGCTAAAGTTGTTCACATCAAATCTACATAAATCACATGTATAACGTCACACCACATATTGTGTCGTGTGATCATGTGATGTATTATAGTGTGTTATATGTGTATTGTTTATTCATAGTATACTTAAACATGTACGAAATTAGGTGGAGTTACAATCTAACATTTAATTTTACATAGGCAACTAGAATAGAAAACTATAAGTTTATACGCAGGATAGATAATTCTGGAATGTACTATGAAGTGTCAAAGTATGGTGATGGGCTAAAGCAAGCATTGAAGCCTAAAGATGGACAAATGGGTCCGTCGGGAGGATCTCTGGTGTTGACGGGAAAAAGGCCTATACGCAATACTAAAACTGAAAGGCAACTACCGGCTGCCCCCGAGAAAGTTTTTAACAATATAACAAGTACAGACTTACAGTACTAAGGTGCAGCCGAGAGCAACACGAACACCATACGAGCAAGTTTAATAAGGTACAGTCAGCCGGCTATAGCAGTTGACACGTCAATTAAATCCTAGGTGGATGAGAGAGAAAAGAGGAGAGAGAGCCGAACGGGCGCTACAGCTGCAGCCCGACGATAGCGCATCGACCGAAGAGCAGCAGCTCGCTTGCAGCCGGGGAGCTAGCTGCAGGCTGGCGCTTGCCACTTGACTTCCAATCATGTGCATTCATCTCATGCAAAGATTGAATATTTAATTTCTTAATGGAGCCAATCTATAGCCAGCTTAGTATATGGTCTTGACTCTACGGTGACTCTATGTGACATGGCACAGCTATAGAGCCGGTGGTCGACTCTTCTATTATCCTTGCTCTACCCCATCAGGCCATCAGGACAAATGGGTCCATCGGGTCGGGAGGATCAGTATATAAGCTCCATATATATGCCTGTATATGTGCCCTGGTAGCTTTCTTGCGTCATTGCGTGTAGAACACAGTGAGGAAACGAATAGGCATCCCGAGTCCTCCAACTGTCTGTGCTCCCAACCTGGGCCAAGCTCTATATTGGGCTTCTCTCCTAGGTGCAGACCGCAGAATGTCTCTTAGAAAGGCCGGCACAAGTGGGTAGAAGGAGCGTCGCCTCTTCCTCAACTTTGCAATTCTGAATTTTGATATACTACCTCCGTCCCAAAAAGGATGCCATTTCTTTGTCTAAATTTGGATGTATCTAGACACAAAATAGTGTTTAGGTACATTCAAATTTGGACAAATAAATGACATCCTTTCTGGGACGGAGGGAGTACCTCATTTGAGAATTGATAATCCATAATTTGTACCGGTAGGTTAGTATCCATTGAAAATTTGAGCAAATACCATCGATGTATATTGCTGATTTGCAGGTCTGAAAAAATATAAATTCTAATTTTCTCCATATTCTTGCAATGTACGTGACCAAATAATTGGATACATTGTTACTTGTACTATTAATAATTTGTATTTTTATTGATATATTACGGACTGTCTTATATTACATTGTCGCACCATAAAAGAAAAAAAATCATACCTCCGCATACCCATTACGAAAATCCTGGCTCCGCCACTGGGGAGCAGTGTACAATATCAGTATATGTACCGTCCACACGAGCGTATTGTTAACGGACATTGCCCTGTTTCGCCCAGACATAACAACCATACATAATACTATTTCGTCCAATAATGAAACGAGAGAAAAGAAAAAGGCACTGTTTGTTTCCCTAGAGACTCGTCTCGCTCGAGATCACAAGCAAATAATAAAGTCCCCGTCTCCAGATCGACCGTTCGAATCGGCATCCACCGTGTATATGATGTCGATCATCGATTCGTGCAGACAAGATCATCCGTCGATCCAACGCTTGGGTTTCCTATTGTTCACCGAGATCACAAACGAACTCCGATGAAGTTCTAATCAATTTCTTGGATCGATGATCGACCTCATGTTCCGATCCCTGTCAGGCCAGGCAGCTTGGGTTTTGCTAGTGGTGTTCGTCGTTGCAGTATATCGCTGGCTGCGTGCGCGATCGGAAGTTTCGTAGCCACTTGACTCGTGATCCCAAGAATAAAAACATTTTTTTCAAATATCCCTTGCATTCACATGTCACCAAAATGAGTAAGTACAATTCACCCAACAGTCTATTTTTTAATTCATTTTAGGCAATTGGATATAAACAATATCTCATAAGTAAGTTACCAATTACAAACAGATTGAACACATGAACACCAAGTACTCTTAGTTTAGAAAACGTGTTAGATTATATAAATTTGGATCATAAGAGATGTAATTCACTTTATTTTTAAGATTAACTAGCAAAAAATGCCCGTACGTTGCTACGGAAGAGAAAAATAATCAATCATTATCGGCAAATGTCGTCACAACCTAAATTTTGCCCCAAAAGTAATTGACTCATGTTGCAACAGAACAAATCAACTTATTGTCGAAAAATGCCTGCGCAATCCAAATTTTGCGCCAAAATTATCAATCCGTGTGTGCGAGAAAAAAGCCACTTATTGTCAACAATCATCGACACAACCAAACTTTTGCCCCTACATCGATCAACTGGCGTAACCCTTGCCTCAGTCGCCCTTTCTTTTATATTTATTTTCTATTTTTTCTTGCAAATATGTACGGGCGTTGTCACGGTTTTTTATGGATTATTTTTTAATGTCATAGCTAATTTTAGTCCTGCAAATAAGTTTTTGCTTCATCTCCTTCCATCTGCAAAGAGCCCGCATGTTGCTATGGAACTACAAAAAATTTAATGATTTGAATTATGTTAAAATATTTTCAGTCAATTTATTATTGGGTCACTTGGTCCAGTTAAAATAACATCAATGTATTCTCCAAAAAAAAATGTTGCATTAAGTTTTGTTCTCAGATGTCTTTTTTACAGTGCTTATAGACTGAACATTGCAGTTAATCGAATTATTCCCATAACAACAACGTGGTAAAAAGGCCGGTATTTCCTCCAGCCTTATCTTTGGAACTGGAAGTCGTTATGGTAGCAGAGAGTCTAGTACAACACTGCTCTTTTTTCATCATTCTACTCTCCCTTGGCTACTTGCTTTCAGTCTTGGCACAACTCGAACTTAACGCCCGAGCGCCGGTGGAAATCAACCGCTGGAAGAGCAGTTGTGAACTCGTGAGGTAGTAGGGGCCAAATCCTAGGTCTTCTTGCTCAGCTCCATTGATTAGAATGCGATGTAATTCACTTTATTTTTAAGATTAATAAATATCTTTCATTTTCTTCACATGGTTGCGTACAATTGTTGTTATTTTTGAAGTGTGGTTTTGAACCCTTTCTCGCCCCAATCTCTCCAGATTCATTCACGATAGAGCTAGGACTAATTTTTTTTGTGGACACATGACAGGGTAAAACTTAATTTGTCATTCCACTTATACGAAACTTTTAAATTTTTAATATATCACCTTGATTTAAATATTTATTAATACATCCTATAATATACTACTACCTCAAACAACTATTTTATGTATATAAGTAGCAACATCAATACTATATTTTAAATTTGGAATTCATCTTCGTGCTGAACATGAATTGTATGTTTCGTCAAAAACATTGTTTACTTTTATAATTTAGTTTTATGTGTGACATTTTTCTGACATGACTCACGTCAAATCTAAAATAAATCGCATGTATAACGTCACTCCACAGATTGCCTTGTGTATTATATGTGTTTTTTTTATTCACTGTATACTTAAAACATCTATGAGAGTAGGTGGAGTTATAATCTAACAAGTTTAATCCCTGGAGTCCACGGGAGATAGGCCCATATATACGATAATAAAACTCCCAGGCAACGACCGGCTGCCGGTGAGAAAGTTTTTAATAAGCTGCCGCCGTGAGCAAACACGAAGACCACGCAAAGCAACAAAAGAAACGTGCTACACATGAAGCTACAGCTCGCAGTTGCAGCTGTATTGTATCCGTGTCATGTTTGCTTTTACTATATCAATATAAAATTCAAAACTTTTGCCTCGTTTCAAAAAAAAATTACAGCTACATGGGCATGGTCAAGATAGAAGTGTAGTACGTACGCGAGAAATGTACGCCCAGGACTCTAAGACTACCATTAGACTACTCGTAGTGGGATAATAACATGCCTACACGAATGAGACAACAACTAGACAACACTGTTTGGCCCCAGGCACGGCTCTAAGGTATGGCGACCTTGGCAACGTCCAAGGGCCCATGCCTAGAGGGGCCCATGACCGGTTCTAACTTCATATATAATGTATTTAATTTTTCCACAATTTTAGATGTTACAATGCCGAAAAACAACGGAAATTCACAATGGCACCCGAGCTCACATGCTCCTATTTTTTCGACAAAATAAAAAAATAGTAAAACATTATGAAAAATTCTGAAAACAATTGGAGGCACACACATATGAGTTGTTCACACTCGTGAATTTTTTGAAATGAAAAGACATTTCCTGCGCTCTGTGAAAAAAAGACAAATCAGTGTTTTCAAAAGCGTGTTTTTAGATCTATTTTGACCACTCATTTTGTCTTTTTTGTACAGAGCGCAGGAAATTTATTTTCATTCCGAAATTTTGCACGAATGTGAACAATGCATATGTGTGTGCCTTCAATTTTTTTTAGAATTTTTCATAATGTTTTAATATTTTTTATTTTCGTTGAAAATAAGAGGAGCATGTGAGCTCGGGTGCAAAAACGCCTCTCCCGAAAAACAATTCTTTTACAATTATTTATAGACATCTCAAACTAAAAATATGTGACCAGATGTAAAATTTAATATTTGCGCTATATATCTAGAGATATGCGGTACATATATATTACCCTTACGGGCCTATGTCGTCAACTCGTCCTAGGGCCCCGCAAAATATAGAGCTGGCCCTGTTTGGCCCAGTAATGAAATGAGAGAGAGAGAGTGGAAAAAGGCACGACTCGTCTCGCTCGCGATCTCTGTCCAGCTCGCTCGCTTGGGTTTTGCTAGTGGTGTTCGTGCGTAGGAGTAGTACACTACTGACTACTGTGTGCGTGTGCGATTGGAAGCTTCGTAGCTAGAAATCAAAGCGTGTGATGGAGCTAACAACACGTCGGGACACGCGAATGGGAGGCTACTTGTTCCGATGCGGCGCACCTTGCAGCCAGGCAACATGGTTGTGCCGTGAAATCTCATCGGACACAATGTGTTTGTTTGGGGGTGTCCGGACATGTCTATTTATCCATATTTATCCATTTGTGTTTATCTTTCTATTTGGCATACAAATCTATCCTACATAAAATTGAACACACAAATAAATCTACAAACATTCAAATAAACATTGTTCACATAACAATTTAGATTTGAATTTGAATAATCCTACAAGAATAGATAAATTGTCCACACACAACACATGAGATAAAAACTACTCCCACCGTCTCAAAAAGAATGTCATTTGTTTGTCTAAATTTGAATATAATAGTGTCTAGATACATTCAAATTTAGAAAAAGAAATAACATCTTTTTTAGGACGGGGGTAGTACTTATTTTTCTTTGTGAATCGACATCTGCCCAGTTCTATATTATTTTGAAGTTGTTGATAAATATCTCCGTCAGATATGCCGATGCATCTCGAGATAATCTTCCAACTCGGCCAAGTCATCATGGCCTCATGGGCCCTCGCATGCATCCTACACAAAACTCATGAACACATGTATAGCCATCCAGAAACTTCGTTGAGACTTCTCCAAAAGGAATGGCGGATTGATTTTCTTGAAATATTCGTTTTATGTTGATTAGACTGAGAGAGCCTGATTAAGTTGCTGACTGTCGAGTTTCTGGATTTAGATAGTTTAGGGTGTTTTCATTCTTGTCTTTTATTTTTCTCTTTTTTTCGAGGTAAATGGCAGTCATTTGCCTTCCCATTAGTGAGAAGAGAATGGTTTTTTTACAGAATTTAGTGCTAGGGAAACATTCCCTTAAAGGCAAAAACACAAAAACAAGTCTCCAGGATCCTACGTGTGGGCGAAAGCCCGCAACGCCATCTCCTCCCGCACCAAAGCTGCCATCTCTTTTTGACTCACCTTCTACTATCGATGAAATTATATAGGAGAATATCACATATAGCTCAGTTACGATCAACAAATGACATGCCTCGGTTTCCACCCCTTGAATTTGATCAATGCATTCTGTTGATCCTCATACGCCGCGGCGATCAAAATGAATACATAATGGGCCAAATGGCAGCCTTTTGTTTTTCTTGAGAGTGGTCGAATGGGCTTGAACAAGATGGACACGCAAATAATCACCCTGACATGCCGGCTTCAACTGTGCAATGCTGAGTACCTATAGTCTGCATACAGATGGATTCGTTCGTCCTTCCCAGACTGCAGACTCGTAGCAAGTGTACGCCCCAGGCCAATAGCTGTATGGCATACGGATTTATAGCAGCAGCAGCAAAGCTCGCGCCAGCAATATCCACGTGTCTCCTGCAGCCTACACGGATACGGATGGGACGACAACGAGGCATAAGTCATAACACTGTTACGTTCCGCCAGATCAGGATTGAGGGTCTCTGAATTTCCCCGGAGACATTACACTGTTCACCATTATATAATAGGGAAAATAAAACAAGCCCGCGACTCATCTCGCTTGCGATCACAAGCAAATAATGAGTTCGCTAGCTGTCTCCTGGTCGATCGTTGCGTTCGACGCGGCAGCTAGCTGTGGCCGGAAGTTTCAGAACTAGCACACGCACGCCACGGAGGGAGGCTACTTGTTCCGATGCGATTTTGTCAGTATACTGCTAGCACTACTACAAAATCGCACTACTACCGCGTTACCTGCCTAGCCAACTTTTTTTTTTTTTTTGAGAAAACCTAACGTATATTCATAGAGATAAGAGTACAATACGGATTACATACGCAGGTGTACACCCTTGGATACACAGCACAGACGCAACAGCAACGAGGAAGATGCTGGACCACCACACTAGCTTCGATCCTCCACCGCCAGCGACGCCGGAGAAGAAGAAGGGAAACCTCCACAGCACCCAAAGGAGAGAGCACCACCACGCCTTCGAAAACAAGAGTCGCCCGACGAAGCCGCCGGAACCTAAAACGATGAAACGCCCATCGGCCACGGAGCTCTCGATCCTGGATCCAGCGAAGCCGGACCGGCCACCATCGCAGCACCACCCCTGCGTCAGGCTTGAATCCGGGCCGCCGTCACCTCCATCGCCATCCTGCAAAGAAAGAGGGGAACGGGGCCAGCTCCACCTGCCACACTGGCCTCCCAGACTCCACGACGAGGACGGAGCACTCCTCGCCGTCGCGGAGAAGAAGCCGGGAGACAAAAGCTCCACGGCATGGTCACCACCTCCGGCGCGGTGACCACACCCAGAGACAGAACCGCCCGCAGGACCCGCAGATCCGCGAGCACCAAAAGCTAGCTGCTCACCGCCGAGAGCACGGAGGCCGTCGACGCAGAGGAGGAAGAGCAGTAGCACCAAACTCCACCCCGACAGCACCCCTCCTACCACCGCGCCGCCGGCCGGAGACCCAACTATACACACCCTATGTACACGCCAAGCATAGATCCGGGGTTCCCCCACCCTCCCGCCGCCGGAGCGGCCGACGGAGGGGGAGGGAACCCACGGCCACGCCGGCGGACGCGGGGGCAAACCGGGATCGCCTTCCCTTCGCCTCAGAGTACTGTAGCTGGGGAGAGGATAAGGGAGAGACTAAGTTCACGGTACAAAATCCTCTCCTACCTCCCTGCCTAGCCAACTTGGGTGCAGTTTACTGGTAAAATCTACGAGCACATGGCTGAGATGGCTAGAGGAGATATATAATACCCTCGAGCTGATCTAACCTGCACAACTAGCTAGGTGTATATCATGTGGTACTATGCACTTCTATCGGAATTATAGCTGGCCAAAACGTGCCGGCCCGGCCCGGCACGGCCCGGCACGGTGCCGGCACGGCACGTTTGTGGCACGGCCCGTTAGGCCCGCCAGCTATTCGTGCCGGGCCGGGCCGGCCCGCGTGCCGCGGCGCGAGGCCAGGCACGGCACTGCGGCCCAGTTACGGCCCGTTAGGCACGCCAGGCACGGCTGGGCACGGCCCATTTAGCGTAAATGTGGCCCAAAAATAAATAAAAAAAGATAAAATAGGTAAAAATAATAAAAATAATAAAAAAAGTTAAACGGGCCGTGCCGGGCCGGCCCGCGTGCTTCGACTGGAGGTGAGGCATGGCACGCACCGGGCCCGTGCCGGGGCACGGCCCGTTAACATCCGTGCCGGGCCGTGCCCGGGCCGTGCTTTTTTTCCCGTGCCCCGGGCCGGCATGCTGGGCCCGGCCCGTTTGGCCACCTATAATCGGAATAATCCAAACTGAGAGAAAATAAAGAGTACGACTGTGCAGAGCTTGGATCCAGGTCAGTAGAACTGGATCAAGGAGTTGATCGATCAATGTATACTAGGCTAGCTAGTATCCTAGCTCGTATGCATTAGTGAGGTTATCATCAAATCGGCCTGTACGTAGCTGTGGGTCTTCATCGTGTGTGCATCAGTCAAATGGTTCTCCCATGTGGATCTCTCTCTCTCTCGTTACTTAACAATTGACAGTTTGAGGTGCATAATTGCAGTGCTAATGCAGGGTTTCTCCCGTCCATTGCGCTGTCACAACAGGGACTTCATGTTATGCTATGCACTATTGTCTCTTTTTCAGGGTTTTCTATGTGGCTTTGTGCTTTTTTGTCTGCCTTTTGGAAAGGTAAGCAGGAGCGGGAAAACGTGAAAAGGATGAGAGGTCCAAATAAACAAACTTGTCATAGCAACTTTGACGTTCCTTGTTTCAGTCCTTCAGATAAGTGACATGCCGCGTCACCGTGCCCTATTTATAGAGGTGTGCTCGCTATAAGAGCAAGTGGCGAAAGATAGTTTACCTCATATGGGTGGCAACATAATCTGCGTATCGGTCATCCTTCATCGTAGGGTTACTTTTTAGTCGTATGTGAGATTTGTTTTTCCCATGAGCTTCCTCCCTTACTCTATCCTACCTTCTTGCTACTCTCTCGTCCGCAGTGTACATCTGAGTTGTGCAGAGGCTTGATGTAGAGTGTATCAGCTTGATGTAAACTTTTGAGTCCAATAAAGTGCCCTATATCATGAAAAGATAAGGGCATGCAAATAAGGCAAAGAGATTGGTGCAGTACATGATACATCCATGTTCCTGAGGCTAAAAGAAGTGTTTTACTCTCCATTTTGAGAAGTAGCTGTGGGTCAAATCAAAAGAATATCTTCTTCCTTTGTTTCACCACAAAAAGCACATGGACGGACGTGAGGGCTAAGATAAAATATTGACGTGTTGCGTAGGTGGTAACAAGATTCCGCTCACGTAGAAAAACTGAACAAGGCTGTGAGAAATATTTTAACATGCTGGTCGCCAAAGGTGCTGATCATACACCTATCTAGTATAGCTAGTTTTAGACATCTCCACGCAAATTTGCCCATGTACTACAAGAGAACAAATGTGTCGGTTTATTTTGGTATTTGGAGCGACGTGTATTGTGTTTTGATCTTGTGGATTCTTTCAACTGAATTCTGATTGTCGAAAAAGTTGTGGTAATATGGTGAGAATTTCTGGCAAATGTGAGTAGATCCAAACTGATTTGTACTAGTAGTAACTGCCATTTTGTGCACTCCACATGTTTTCAGTGTCCAACGGACTCGGAAACCCTGCCACTGCAAATTAATATGCACTGTCGGCGAAGGGATGTGCTTGATGATTGAACATCTGGGAGAACAAAGAGATGTAGTACTTCTAGACATTATGACTTGAACATTGATTCTTCTCAGTGATCTAATTAAGGCCACAACTAGCAAGTAAACCAATGATTAGATAGTCACGCCTCCTTTGATTCACATGAATTCCAAAGGAATTTCGCAGGAATTGGAGTCTGTGGAATTTTTCCTTTCAGAGGTGTTTGATGCATAGAATTGAAACATGTAGGAAATACTCCCGTAGGATTTTCATAGTGTATTTTCATAGGAAACCAAACATGAGCTCAGACCTCATGGAAAATTCATGTGGCATGTTCCTATCTCCATTGGATTTCACTGGACAAGCCAACTCAATCCTACCTAACTCCTATTTCTTTGTTTTTCCTAGCCTTTGAATCAAATGAGGCCTCAAAGTTGCCAGTAACTCCTATTTCTTTGTTTTTCCTAGCCTTTGAATCAAATGAGGCCTCAAAGTTGCCAGAATGGCTTGACTGACTGAATTTTCTTAAAATATGCATGCCTGTATGATCCATGTAGAGCGAAGGGAGGCGTAGGACGGATGTCTCATCGCATCAGCAGCAGCAGCATCCACTGCCCAAGCTCCTCCGTGCCGCCGTACATATGCAGGCTCAGGCCCATGCATCCGTCCGCGATCACGGCGGTCGTCGTCGCACGGCAATTCTTTGTGCTAGCTAGATGCTGCCTAAACCTAGCCGTACCGCACACTGCCCTCCGGCCTGCCACGGGGCGACGGTGTTCGAATGATTGATCGAGAGTCGAGACTCGATAGAGCTCTCTCCCCCGCCAGCTCGATCGATCCCCGCTCTTCCTGTCCATAGTATTGTGCACCACGCAGAGGTCATGGTCGATCAAGGATGGGCCATGGCCCTAGCCAGCGACGCCAAACTTTTTATACTCGCCTACGGCGGGAAAGCCTTCCACATTTTTTGTCCCCGGCCGCCGACGATGCAGGGCGCCCACACGGGGGCTCTCTGGGAGGGGTTGTCGCCATACACTCGCAGTCGCAGGCGGGAAAGATGGCGGCCCCGCCGGCCTGCTGGGATCAGCATGTTGCGTGCAAGGCCGGGGTGATGCTTGCTTGGTAGCTAGGATCGATGTCGGGCGCACAACACACCACAGTGGCCGGGCTCGGCTGCCATTGCCCGGCCTCCCTCGGGCGAGCCATGGTCAACGTGAGGTATCGCACGCGCACTCGACGAGTACGTGGCCGACCGGGGATCGAGCCAGCAAATTAGTTAGTTAACGTAAGTACGTAGCTCGGTGTAGCCGGTGTAAAATAAAGGAGAGACAGCAGGCCGGCTAATCCGCCTTCAGTGCCGGCCCTGAGGGGGGTCAGGGTGTGCGGCCGAAGCAGGCCCCCAAAATCTAGGGGACCCCACCTGCGTAGGTATGCATATATATAATATGCTGTAAGCCCAGCAAAAAAAGCCTTTCAACTGGCCAGAGAGGCAAGTGTCGCACGCACGCAGACGCAGAAAACTAAGCATCGCTGTCTCTCGGCCTTCCGCAGAAATTCCGCCTTTCGGCCGTTCCGTCTTCGCCCAAATCCTGCTCACTCGCGAGTTAATGACCATGAGATCTCCTTTGGAGTTTGCAGATGCATGGGAAGATATGTTAGGCCACTGAACTTGAAGTAACTCGGTAAGATCCAAAATTTATGTGCTCCCAAAATCTTTACCTTGGAGTTGAATAACTTCAACTTAACAATAATTAATAAACAAGTTTAAATAACTTCAACTTAACAATAATTCGGACGAACAGTGGTGACAAAATTCGGACCGCACGACCTCAAAACCAGAGATGAGGAACTCCATGGCAGTGTTCGGCGAAGCCACGACGATGAATTTTGTGGGAGTGAGGAGATTGGCGGAGGTAGCGGGAAAGAGAGCACTGAAATGTCCTGCGCGCAAGCTGCTTGCGTCTATAAGGAGACCACTTTCGGTGCACCTTAAGTATTTGTGGTCGGGATGTTTTAAATCATCTGGATAGGCTATATTTTCAGGCAAAAACCGTAAACAAGAGAAGCTTAACGCCAGCTAAGTGAAATTAATCTACACCGACTACGGCGTCTGCTCTATACTTGATGACTAATTTAGAAGATGTTCGCTAGTTTTCCATCTCGACTGTACAAGTAACAAAATAGAGACGTCGTAGAAAAACGTAAATCAGCCACAATCACACACAAATTTGAGAAACCACAATTATAGAAACGATATTTAGTTTAAGAAGTGACAGAGACCACACTGCTACACGGCACTCAGCAAATGTTCACACACAAACGGCACGGGACTAACACAGTGACAGTAGCAGGCTAGCAGCACACACGACACGACTCACATAGAACCCAATCTAATAGACTTCAACGACGGCCACAAGGCGCAACAAACTTATGAAACTATCTTCGAAAGAGATCACTGGCCACCACGGAGGCGGAGCACCAGGTGGAGGGTGGACTCCTTCTGGATGTTGTAATCTGCAAGGGTGCGGCCATCCTCAAGCTGCTTGCCGGCAAAGATCAAGCGCTGCTGGTCCGGCGGGATGCCCTCCTTGTCCTGGATCTTCGCCTTGACATTGTCGATGGTGTCAGACGACTCAACCTCGAGGGTGATGGTCTTGCCGGTCAAGGTCTTCACAAAGATCTGCATCTGCATAGTGGGAACCAAGTAGGGTAAGCCACCAATTTGACGATAAAAAAATAATACAGTATAAAAGTGGCTCAATCAAGTCAAAGAAAATAAGACAACAATCTGAATATTTTTTTTGCAGTAAATAGTAAACCTGCAATTAACAAATTGCTCGTGACACAGAATAGTATACAATTCAACAGATTGTGCTAACACGTCAAACTGACAGTAAGAAGAGTGCACGGAAGAGTAATCAGAATATGACATATAAGAAAACTGGGGTCAACGGAAGAGATATGCAGAGAGTATGGATCAGTATATACAATGAGACTTGAGCAGAATCTACAGACTACGATGTACTTGGGTAGATGGTTGATCGCTAATACATAAAACTAGCTATCAACTCCAGGTACTCCATCAAGGCACAACAACAATTATGGCGTTCAAAGTAGATCTACACGGATGTAAGATCGAGAGTACATATATCTGATCTACAACGGACACTACAAGAACCATCTCGGCGGGTGAAATTAATCTACACCGATAATAGATCAGTGTTGATCTAAATAACAGATCGGCTTACATATGGACACTTGACTCGATCACAACGAGTCAACGAGAGCACGAAAAAGAAGTTGAATCTAGCACTATCCATACAAATCGATCTATATGTATCAACGGAATTCAACATGATGCGAATCTAAGAATCGAACAGATACGCGAGAAGATCGCGAGGGACGCATACCTTGGCGGAGGATTGCGGAAATTCTTCTTGATCTGGATCGGGGTGCTGGGTTTGTGAAAAGAGAGTCGATCAGGTGCGGTATTTATAGAGATCGGGGCAGAGACCGGCTCGGCTGCGTGACGCGTGTGCCGAACCGACCGAGTCTCCAGATACGAACAGACACCTGAAGGCGGTGCGGAGTTTGGCCCCACCACGCAGTTTCCTAAGGCACAATTTCCTTTTTCTTTTCTACTATCTCTAGAAGCATCTCCACGTTTCCACGATTTTCTTTGTGACGCTATAATCTCGCTTATAAAAATCTCGAGATCACTTATTGGAAAGGTGGCCGGTGGGTGATGCTATGTGTACGATATATAGTACACAAATCCAGTGCGGTGTATGTTTAACTCATCTGAAATTTTCTTGTATATGTATAACATGATTTATTTCCGTAAAGGGAGCTCGGCTTTCGATTGATGCATATGTCCACAAAAGAAAGTGAGAAAACATGAATATAGTATACTTTAATTTTGTACTTCACCAACAGAGACTCGAAAAAACTTATAATTGCGAAATGGAAGTGCTACACAAAAGATGTAATATCTATTGACATGAACCATGGAAAGGGTCCCGAGGAGAAAGCGCGGTCAAGCGACGTGCACGTCTCATCTACGTCACTTTTTCCAGTCATTTGGGTTTTTTTTTCTAAAGTTTATCTGCCTTTAAGGTGTTTTTTTGCTTTATATGTAATGTTTTCTTAAATGTTTTACTAAAATTAAATAGCTAGCTGGTTCAACAAGAAAAAAATTGAATGTTGACTTCGACCATGCATGTTGTTGTGTTATTGTTGTTACATAAGTCGAGTCACAATATTTGTTTTTTTAATAGAGTAAAAAAAGATAAATGATCAAGTTACAAAAACAACATTAATGCTGAAAACTATACTTATTTAATATTAAAAGGAGGGACTTTTCTCTTTGGTAGACACCCTTGGAATGTCAAATTTTGTCTATCGATCGCACTCCACAATATGTTTTCGTCATCTGTCGTGGTCCCTCGCTTACAAACATCTATAAGTCAAACCCAAAAAAACCTGGTGCAGGCTCCATCGCACCTCCACACACCGTCAATTGTTCCACTCTCTCTCTCTCATTCCTGGAGACAAAAAATAACAAGAAGCCTCTTCCGCCCGCGGGCACTACATGTAACAAATTGAATGAACGAGATTTGCATTATCAAAATAAGATGAACAATGTATTAACTTAAAGCATTAATAACATGATGAAGATATCTTTGTTTGTGAACATATTACTGCACCCTAGACAATTATCTCAAATTTTCTTGACAAATAAATCAGTATCATCTGCAGCAACAAATTGAATGAACGAGATTTGCGTTATCAACATAAGATGAACAAGGTATTAACTTAAAGCATTAATAACATGATGAAGATATCTTTGTTTGTGAACATATTACTGCATCCTAGACAATTATCTCAAATTTTCTTGACAAATAAATCAATATCATCTATAGTGGCATTATTTTTTACTAGTGAAATTAAGCGTGGGGTATGGAAATGAAGTAGTTGTACCGAACACACTTGCCAAAAGGATTTTGCATGCACACTATAGGAATGGACAAATGTGAAGGCCAAAATTAATTTTTCCTTGCCTATTTAAAGCCACATTTAAATATACAACTTATTTTTAAGAACAATTGTACTTTATATCATGTCAGATTAATAAAACTTTTAAATCCTATTTTCATTTTTTTTAAACACTGGGCTCATTGGTAAGATTCATTATGTTTGGCCCAAAATGCCGCACATCCTTGCAGGTTCCTCCCCACTGCTGACTTGCTGGGTTGGGCCTATAGCTGGCCAAATGGGCCGGTTTTCACGGGCCAGCCTGTGGCACAGAACTTTCGTTAGGACCCGATAAGGGCCCGGCCCATGCTAATCGGGCTGAGGCACGGCACGGGCTCAGTAGTGCTCATGCCCGACTTCGTTTCACAGCCCGTGGGCCGGCCCGGGACAGCATGATTGCTATTTTCTTTGAATTGTTTAGCTATTTTTACCTATTTTTTAATTTCGAGCCGTATTTGTGTCGGTGGGCCATGCCTAACCCGGCCCGTCAAGCCGTAATAGTATCGAAGGGTCGTGCCGAGGTTGAGTTTGCAGCCGTGGGCCAGCCCGGCACGGCACTGTGCCATATTCGTGCCGGGCCTGACACTGTAGCGGGCCGTGCCGTGCCAAGCCGCCCGTTTGGCCAACTATAGTTGGGCCCAGCCCAACCCACAACCTCCGCTTCCACGGGTCCAGCCCACTCAGAAGTTACAGTCGAACACTTGCCTTTCGCTTCTCCTGCTTCGTGTTCGGCCGGCGTCCTCTCCTGACACGATGCGCCCTGCGGCGTCCAAGGCGGCCGGGAAGGAGAAGAGCAGGAGGAAGGGCGGCGGCGCCGCCGCCGGAGAGCATCTTCTCACCGACCGCGTGCTGTCCATCCGTGCCCGCCTCCACGACGCCCTCTCCCTCGGCCTCACGCGGTAATTTACCGCCTCCGCACCCGTGCTCCTAATTCCCAATCCATACCCCAGTTTTCCCTTCTTCGCCCCGAAACACGGGCAGATTCTTCTTGGTAGCTTAGCAAGTAAGCCCCCCCAGACAGTGATTAGTTAGCTTCTGCCATGTCGTAAGGTGGGATCGAGCTTGGTAGTTTTAGCTTGATACCAATTGTATATAGCAGTCCGAAAAGCAAAATTCAAGGACTAAGAAAGGTTTGAACGCATACAATTTCTTCTTAGTTTGAAAGACACTGGAACTTGTGTTTCTAGGGTTGCAGGCTTCCAAATATCGGCACCGTAACGACTGTACAAATGTAAATGGACGGCCTAGCACAAATAGCAGCAACCCCAGGCCTACTAGATTCAATCACAGCGTAGATAGGCCACCAAGGGGCACACCACAAAGCACTGTGAGATGAAAGAGCCACCAATTGGCAAACGTATATACTACCTCCGTTCCATAATGTAAGCCTTTTTAGCATTTATCTTTCCATCCGTATCTAGACATGTTTTAGTGCAAGATTCAAATGCTAAAAAGGCTTACATTATGGAACGGAGGGAGTAGTAATTAGGTGCAAAATATCAGCAGCGATCAAGTTGTCGCTGCACCAGCTGCCTGCCATAGAATTTTCCTTCAACAGTATGGCCCACCCATTTAAAATATATGCATCTTCTTAGCTCTTGTACTTATCATCATGTTAGGTCGGATGGCCACGGTGCGAAGAAATGGCAATCTACTGATGCTGGAATTCAGTCTCACGCGCTCAAAGCAGTGGCTTCTTTTCTCAGTTGTTTGTCGAATGAAATGTTGTGTCTTCCTCCTATAAAGGTAAACCAGGAGTCAATTTTGGATATCTATAGCAGGGGAAGTCATGAAAATCATGTGGTCTTGGTTGTAACCACACTTTTTTTTACCAGGAGTCAATTTCAGATATTCTTTTACTCTTGGAGGGTGCTCTTCAAACAAAGAACGTTTCGATTCTGATCCAAGCGGCAGATGTTACTTTAAAGTTAGTTTCCAGCATAGGCAATTCAATTCGCCAATACCCAATTCTGGACATTGTTAGGCCCCTTTCATGCCAATTATCGGCTGACCAGTTGCCTACAGCTATCTCGTGTGCAAGGGCAATGAATTGTATATTCAATAGCCTAGTGACAGCTAGAGGGTCAACACATACAGAAATTTGGGAAGCCTTGAACAGAACCGATGCAGTTGCAAGTATTGTTTCTGCTCTACAGAGCTACACTCTTGATGTACATCCACTAAATTATCTGACTGAAATGATATCACTGCTAAGAACCATACTGTGGATTTGGCCTTCTTCAAGATATCATGTATGGAGTAACAGCAACTTGATGGCGAAGTTAGCGCATTACTGTGTTGCCACTGAAACAACAGTTGCTGCTAAAGTTCTTAGGCTGTATGCTGCTTTAGGTACACCTGTTTGGTAATTCTTCTCTTTGACTTCAGTATTAATGTTTGCAAATATTTTTGTTCTTCTGGTTCACTTCCTATTGTGTTCCTGAAAATGTGTACTATAACTCAGCTTTATGTGGCCATGGAGCGATAATCCTTCTCAAGAATGAAGTGTTAATGGCTAAGATTTGTGAGCTTGTGGGAACGTCCCATCCAGGCAGTACTAGGATTGAAGCATTTAAACTCTGCCAGGTTCTTTTGGTGAGAGTTGCATTAACGTCAATTCAATGATGAAGTAATATAGCTTATGAATTCTACTTGTATTGTCTTTCTTAACAAACATCAACATTGCTTTATCATCTGCAGAGATCTTTGAAGGGCTGTAATCAGTTAATGAATTCACATTGCCAGTCTATTGTTGAAGGCATAATCAACGCAATGTCTAAACATGATGAAAAATTGTTGGTAACAGAGGGGTGTCGTACTGCACTGCTGATCCTCCGTTATGCTGGGAATCATCATCAATGCTTTTGGTCTAATGCTATTGATAAAGTATTATATAGCATTCTTACTGGCTGTTGCATCGCTTCAACTCAAACCCATCAAATTTTGAGCCATGATGAGCTATTCAATATGGTTTCCAAAAACTTTATGGATATACATCCATACGTCTGGGATATACTTGGATATCTAGTGGTGCATTGCAATGACGAGCATCTTTCTGTAAGGAAAGGGCAAGGTCATATGCACGCACTGATATCTTGTGCTTGGTAGGTTCTAGGTACTGTCCCACCTGAGTGTTAATTTGCTTTAGGATAGTTTTCTTTCAGTACCGTTATGACTTGCAGGTGAATGTTTTTAACCGATTCACATTTCCATCCTGCTCTTGTTGTGCAGCTTGCTGGCAACAGATGTTATGCACAAAAGCAGCCCCATGAAATTGTGCAAAGATGTGCAGGAGCCGGCTCTAAGGGCAGTTCTGATGATGCTTCTCTCTCCCAATGGTTATATTCTGTCTGAGGCAAGTTTTAAACTTTCAGAAGTTGTTCCATGTTTAGGTGATGGCTATTTGAGCATTCTGGTGTCCTCGTTAGAATCAAATACTACGAGAAGTGTTACCACATCTTTTGACAGTTTCAAAATTATGACCAACCTCATGAACCTAGCGTGCTTGGTGCTATCACAACCTTACCATAATCTCCTTAACAAGAGGAATCCTGTAGATGTATTGTCCACCATTATTAAGGAATGTCTGCACAATCATATACATATTACGAGGTCAAAAGTCACTTCACATCTTCATTTTTGTTTTGATGGAAGTTCATGTTGTTGCTGTCTCGGTGAAGAGTGGGAGGGTGAAAACATTGTTTTATTCTACGGTCTCGTTGTGCTATTTAATCTTCTGAAGAGAACCACTTTGGTGTGTGTTCACTGTAAAAGGAAGTTGGATGTTGGGATTCTGTGCCAAAATTGCAGAGATGAGTATACCGAAGGTTTTCTTAGAGTTCTTCAACGTGCTCTATGTCAAAGCATGAGTTCGGGGCCGAAGCTCTATATTGCACACATCCTGAGTTTGTTTGGACACTGTGGTGCTCCAAGCAAGTTGGGCGGAAAGATGAGAAGTGCACTAGATGATAACGAGCTAGCTGATCTTAAACTTTTGCTTTCAGATGGTGAATCTCTACATGTTCATACAGCCATGATATCAGTAAGGTGCCCTAAGCTGTTACCATCTGTAAAATCTCTATTTGGCAGCAATGGGAAAGTTACAGATGAATGGGGCAAATCAGTGTATCGAGTTCAAATGTCTGATCGTGTAGATAGTCGCGCCCTGAAGAAGATTTTGGAGTACACATATACTGGTTTTGTGATGGTGGATGATGACATTGTTAAACCAGTAAGAACACTTGCGAAGTATTGTCACTTGAAATCGTTGGAAGAAATGCTTCAGAAAGAGCAACCCAGATGGAACTCCGATTATCCCAGATATGATCTTACTTCAGCACTTGGGCCAGTTGAGCATTCATTCTCGTAAGTTCGGCCTTAAATTACACAGTTCTTAACTCCACCTTATGAGCAAACTATGGTCTTTCTACTTATCCCAAAGATTACCTGAACTTATAAGGTTTGGTGGCTGCCATTGGAGAATCTCAATGACTGGAGCTTTAGCAGATCATAGCCACCCTCTGTTATTTTGGTCTCGGTCTAGCTTATGTTAGCTTGTCCTGAAGTGCATCTTTATGCTCATTGTTCAGGGACATAATTTTGGAGGCTCAATCAAATGTGGAAATGAAGTGTCGCCATGGGTCATGCCAATTATCAACTCCGCATGTTCATAGCCATAAAATCGTGTTGAGCATGAGCTGTGATTATCTCCGGGCATTATTTCATTCTGGGATGCATGAGAGGTGAGCCTTTTCCTTCATAATATCTTAAAATTACCACAGTTTAGGCCAACATTTTTCATGTGGTTGATGAGAACCGTGCGTGCAGCTTCTCCGACGTTATCAAGGTTCCGCTGGGGTGGGAAGCGCTGGACAAACTGGTCCAGTGGTTCTACTCAGGCGAGCTGCCGAAAGTTACCCCAGACTGCCGGTGGAAGAACCTGAGCAGCGAAGAGCGGCTCTCTGACCTGAACGCTTACGCGGAGCTGGGGTCGCTGGCCGAATTCTGGTTCATGGAGGGTGTGAAGGAGGAGAGCCTGGAGGCGGTCGCCTCCTGCCTGAGCTCCAGCACAGACGCCGCAGTCGAGTTCGTCGCCTTCGCGGCCGGCCTGGGCCAGTGGGAGATGGTCGAGGCCGGCATCAGGAGCGTGGCGCACCTGTACCCCAGGCTGCGGGACTCGGGCCAGCTGGAGCGGCTCGACGACGATCTGCTCAACATGCTGCGGACGGAGTACGTTCGGTACTCGCAGCACGGAAGCAGAGGTGACTGAATACGTGCATCTGGATGTAGTAGATACATGGGATAGATACAGACATGTAAAGAGGTGGCGTTTTGGCTCCCTCTGTGTGTTCCGAAATGTCGAAAAATTCCGAAACAAAATTTTATGGATACATCTTCACATTCTATGTATTCACAAAGTCATTTCATTACGATATTTTTGTAGCCTTTATAAAAAAGACAAAAAAAATGTTCCGTAAAAAGGTTTATTTTAGCACTAAAATTTCGTAGTTTTTTTTAGTCTTGCATAAAATGGCCATCTTGTTCGAAATTCACTTTGGATCTCGGACACTAGCGCTTCTGATTCCAAAAATATTTTTTCCAATTTTATTCCTTTGATAAACAATCACTAAAAAATTAGACATGTGAAATTAACCTGTAATTCTGCATAGAAAACTTCAAAAGAATGAGACCCGTGGAAAAAAAATAAGAAGCTTTAGCTTGGGCGTGTTCTACATTTTTGAGTTTTGCCTTTTCAACCCCTTCTGCTAAGTATGAACATTGTTTTTCTTTTCCGATGGTAGTGAACATTCAAATCTGTATGCATTTTTTGTTTGAGAATTTTTTTTCTGTTACAATGAATTTTAGAAAAAAAAAATTGTGCACCAGGAGAGCCAAAAAAAAAAAATAGTCCATCTTGTTGCGACAATCGGGGTTGATGTATCTATGCTGGCACCTCCCTTTAGAGCATCTCCGTCGGGAGTGTCTAAATTGTGTCCGACAACATCTAAAACAGACGCCTTTGGGGGGTGACGGAATGGTTGTCCGGTTAAGTGCCCACACCGGCACCCTAAATGTTTCATTCTTACAAGAGGCTGATGTGAGTTCCTGGCTCAGGGCTCAATAGGATTGATAGGATACTTATATCAACAAGTTGCAACTTCTTTTTCGGAAACTTATCTGAAAAGAACTCCGAGGTTAAGCGTGTTTGGCCCGGAGCAATTTGAGGATGGGATGGGTGGCCGATCGGGAAGTCCTTCCCGGGTGCGCACGAGTGAGGACAAACCTAGATAGTTGACAGGGGGTAACAGGCCCGGTTCGGGAATGGGTCGGGATGTTACAACTGACGTGTGTGGGGTTGCGGTGAACTTTGTGTCAATTTTGATTGTCCGGCACCACCGAGAGAGCCGGACACAGAATGGGACGGACGATGCTCTCACATTTTACCATCCACTGAACCTGTTGGTAGAAATCGGGTGGTATTACTATGTCTGTGTTACCAAAAGAGAATTTTGTTACACGTGCCTACCTGGCTGGCTGCCTGGCGACCTGCAGTCCTACTGTACGCACATGGTAACGCAAGAAAGCGCGGAGATCACAGGAGTGGCGACCCGACTGACTGGCACATGCCACCACATCACAACGGAAACCTGATTGATGATTACTCCACTCACTGCACACACCACGGTAATCAGCACCACCGCACTGCCTGCCCAAACGGAAGTAAACTAATCCAACCGAATAAACCTCCCAGATCTCCCGCAATCATCACGCTAAACAAGCCAATACTACGAGAGTAGTACTAGCAGTATAGTAAAATTAACTTAGCACAGGGCAGCAGGAGGGGCAACATGGGTCAGTCAGTCAGCAGGTGACCCAAAGGTACAGGCTGTTCCTCACGAGGCCCCGCCCCCAACGCGCTAGAGTCCAAACCAGCCTTCCCCGTCCGTAAACAAAACAAAACTCGCGTGTCAGCTCTGATCTGCTCCCCCGCGAGTCCGCGACATAATTAATCCTCCCGCTCCAAACCAAAACCAGTACTACTAATGAACTGGAGTAGAAAACCCAAGTGGGAGCTGCGTCCACTGCCGCGTGGTCTCTGCCTCCCCGTGCCGCGGCAGGAAGTCCTTTCAGATGGGCCGCGTCGCCGGAGCCGCACCGCGCAGGCGATCAGGCGAGGTACCGGGTACGTACGTACTGCAGGTGTACGCGGCTCGGGCTCACGGACGGGACCGGCGTGCACCACCGAGAAAAAGAACAGCAGCAGCTCAGACCACGCGGAGGAGGAGCCGGAAACCAAGTGGCACGGGTCCTCGATATGTGAAAAGTAGCACGGAGAGAGTATGAAAATGATGGCTCATTTGTATGTATTGTTATGAAGTGCAATCATATAGCTATTTACTTGGATTTGTTTGTGCATTACCACAGTATTTTAGGTAATAAAGGCTTGTGCGTCATTAATAGCACAATGATAGAACAGTAAAAAAACATGTAAAAAATGTTTCACCAGTAAGTGATTACTATGTATCCCTCACTTAGGTAGAAAGAAATCATATCTTGAAGGGGAACGTAAACCATTTGACAAAGAAAGACAAAATATTTGAGAAATCCATGGTCATCGGGCCTTTATTCATCAGGACAATTTCGGAGGTTTATAACAACTACCCGTCGCTTGTCATCTTGCTGATCATAGGTCACAGGAACCACGCCCGAGTATCTGCAGTGTGAATAAACATATCTGTTATATATTTTAAACTAAAATGTCATCTGATATTTTGAAATAGCAGAGATTTCGTTTTGAAAAAAATTGATTAGATTTATAATCTGCAAAGAGGTTGCTAGCTAGGAATAAAAACCTAACTACAATGTCACCTAGGAAGTGTCGTTATAGTAATATCGGGTAAGTATTGCAATTCAGCACCACCGCCTGAAGGATACTTTCCCTGAAATCACCCAATTAGAAGAACCGAATCGTAGCCTCATCTGGGCTGGACAGGCCAAGCGAACGGAAGGCTTTCCGGGCGGAGAAGTAACCGGCCAGATGACGCTTCATTCTTTTTCGAGAGCTACACCTCAGACGGCATGTCTGCTCAAAGAAAAAACCTGGGACAACATGAGATTAAGAATCGGGATCATAGATTTGAAATCGGGCGGACATGAACAATTGGCATGACGTGGCTGCACCAGGTTTGAGCTTGCAAACATTAAATGCATGTTAGTGGGGATGAACTTTATAGATATTATAGATGACAATAGGGGCCCTAAAACTCCATTAGGATCCCATAAAAAAACAGGTCACCGGGGGTCGTAAAGGCCTTGTTTAGCTCGAAATCTGTCCGGCACCGCCAACAGGGCCTTCAAAATTGGGGACTGCCTTCGCGGTGCCGGACACTGTCCGGGCATCTCCACTGACACGATAGGCCCGCCTGCCATCCACACACCCGTCCCTTCGAGGGTTTAATGGCGGGACAGCCTTACGCGACGGAGACGTATCGCCGGCATTAAACCAGCACGTCGCCTCACCGGCCAACCGTCTCTTCCCCCGCGCGCCACCGTTTCCCGTCATCCTTTCATGCTGCTTCTCGGCGCTATAAAAAGAACATCGCCGTCCCCCCGCTTCTCACCATGCTTCTCATCTCGCCGTAGATAAACACCCAGACCGCCACCACCATGACGCGCAAGCTACAGACCGCATGGGTCACCATCACCCAAACCGCGCACCGCCGTTACCCTCTGGAGGGGGAAAACCCTCCTCCGTCTCCTCCTCCACCGCCGCCGGCAAAGGACGACGAGGCCCTCGACTTCGAGTGGGAGGAGGAGCCGGAGGAGGAGGAGGTGGACGAGGAGGAGGAGCCGGAGGAGGAGGAGGCGGTGGCGGAGGAGGAGGGGGAGGCGCCTGTGCCGGTGTCGGTGCCGGAGGATGTGGTGGCGCGCGAGCAGATGCACGAGCCACCCATCTGCCCGGACCAGCACGCGGCGTTCTTGTCCTTCGTCACGGCCCGCGAGGAGGAGGGGCGCCGCCGATTCCGGGAGTTCGCCATGGCCGCGAACGACGCGGCGGAGGCGCGCGCCGTGGAGATGTCGCTCGAGACACTCGTCGAGGACGAGTACGCCCGCTCCTTCCGCGAAGCCGAGCGGGCGGCGCACGAGGAGGCGAACACGGCGAGGGCGATCGCCAACAGCCGCCAGCTGGCAGAGGCCTTCTACCGGGCCGCCCAAGCGCAGGAGCTGGAGAGGGCTGAGCCGGGAGGCGGCGAGGCAGGACGCGGCGGAGGAGCGGGAGCTTGCGGTGAGGGAGCTGCAAGCGGAACAGGCGGCGGAGGCGGAGCTCGCGGCGCGCGCGGAGCAGGACCTGCGGGCGGCGGAGAGCTTGGGGCGCGCGTAGAGGCGCCGCCGTGCGCGGGAGCGCACTCAAGCGGCGGAGCGCCACCGGAAGATGCTGGAGGCCAGGGCGGCCAGGCAGGCGAGGCGCTTGCGTGCGCATGCTGGCGGCCTCAACATGCCTGCCTCCCCCTCTTTCGACGAGGGGGCGAACGACGACGAGGCTGGCCCTAGCGCGCCACCTCCACCTGGCATGTTCTAGAGTACTAGTTTAGATAGTTTTTAGATAGTTTTAGTTTAAATTTTAAGTTGTATCGCCTCTTTTACAAAAAAAATCGTCGGATCGCAATGAAATCACCTCCTTTTACAAATGTTGATTAATTGGAGTCCGGCCGTTTAGCGGGTGCCGGTGTGGAAAGGGAAAATAAAAAGACCGGACATGTGTCCGGCACCCGCAATTGAGACTCCAAACGGATGGTGCCGGACACAATTTAGCCATCCGGTGGAGATGGTCTCAGGCCATGATGATTCGGCCGTTGTCGTTGCTGGCATGGCACCCATCGCTATATGCCAAGATGTGCATTTCAGGGTTCGGCCATCGATCCGTCGAGTACGCCTGTAATTCGTTACTTTCCTTTTCGTTTTCTTTCTCCTTTCTCCTTTCCAAGCTCGTGGTCTCGACTCTTTTTCCCACGATGATGATGAACTAAGAACGGGCTCAACTCTCGCCGGTCAGCAGACGGCGCACAAGGCGTAACGATTGAAGTACTCCGTAGCACTAATCATTCGGGACAATGTTTCCAAAAAAAAAAACTACTACAGTACACTCTGGGTACTAGTTTTTGTCTTGGATGGGTTGATCACTTGATCCAGAGTACGTTTGCTAGTATAGCTCATGTACGATTCTAGTACAAGAGACCATTGACTGCAAAGCCTAGGGATGTATTGCATGTTCCAACCAACTGTTCCAGTATTCAGTATTCCAGCAGCGTACGTACGTAGCACCTACCCCGTAGCCTGCAGCTCTGTACGCCGTAGCCTTGCCTTGTACTCCAGTACAGCCTCATACTAGCATACAGGATAGCATACAGTAATAGCCAGCCAGTGCGTCCATCCATCCCTCCTTCTCTGATACACACACATGGCTGTAGCCTGCTGCACCTTGTAATAAACGAGATCCGATCCGGGCCGGCCATCAATGGACGATAGATAGATAGATACATCGGCCGAGCTTACGCGCCAATGGCCTGCCGCCGTAGGCCCGCCCAGCTCCGGCCGGCCACGCACACCCACTCATTATACCCTGCCTGCATGCCACTGCTGGCCTACGCCTCGACCTCTGCATCACTGCAGCGAGCTCGCAGAGACGAAAACGACCGCGCCCATGCGCGCATCAGACCTCCCGGCCGCGCTCGCCGCAGAACGCCCAGACGATGCAAGCCGCTGTCCATGGCCGGTGTAATCGTTCGTCGTCATTATCATCGGTCGCAGACGACGTCGCGCTCTTTGCACGGGCAAGCAAAGGCGCGGCGCAAAGCGCGAAAGGCGGTCGTCCGGAGAAGGACACGGGGAAAGCCGGCCGGGGAAAAGGCGGTGGCGCCCCCCGCCGCGCGCAGAACGGAAAAGGCCGCGAGAGCAGCAGGCAGGGGAGCGTCCCGCGGGGAAAGGCCGCGGCGTCCACATGGGCGACCACGTTGGCTGTCAGCGAGCGAGCGAGGTGATGATGCATGGCGTGGCACGGTGGTAACGAGCAGCGCCTTTTGGTGTGGTGGCCTCTGGGCTGGAGCTGCCGCTGTATTTTTCTCTCTTCTCTTCTCCGACGCGAATATTCAGAGGCGAGCACATGCGGCGGCACGGTGCCCGGATATATACGTAGATCCAGAACAGATCCAGCCGGAGCCCGGGGAGGAAATTAAACCGTCCGGCCGGTTCGGTTCGGTTCGGTTCATCTCTCGCCGTCGATCAAAATGAGCTCTGGACCGGGTACTGGTTATGGTTAGTACGTACACAGCTGTGTCTGCTGCCATGGTTGCTGACTCCGATGCAGACAAGCACGGAAAATGAGGGGCTTGGGACTTTCCGTTGCTCTGCCCCAAAGATGCTAGCTGCCGCAACCCCAGCCTCCTACGGTTTGGTCTGCTAATGTAACAGTGCTCCTACGAGTTCACCAGCTCCGCCGTGCTAGCTGATTTGAACAATGTGGCAGCTGAAAAGGAGCCGCGAGTACTAGTATGAACTTTTCACTAACCGCACTTGGGGTGGTTTGAACAATGTGACGACAAACAAGACGAGAGTGTGGCCTTTCCACTGACAGCATGCATTCGGGGAAAAATATCTGCGATCCTGAATTTCTTGCAAATTACTACAGTAGTACCAACAACCAAATCAGATCAGATCATCACAGATGCGCTACCTACTACAACCTTGAAGAACAAAACTCCAAATTTACAGTCAAGAAAGAGAAAGAAAGAAGAACAGTCAAGTGATTAGACCTTACAATGAACAAAACCAAATCAGTTACTATCATCATTGCATCCCTAGTCTAGCTAGTCCCTTTCCATGCACAACCAACTCGATCTCGATCTCTTCCGCAAACGAGACAATGTCGTAACGACTAACTGTCAAACGGAGGTTGTCGGTCAGATGTGGATTTACCCCCGAGGCTTGGGCAGCTCGCCGCTCCACCGCTGCGGCTGCGGCGATGGCGATGCCGCCGCCTTCCGGCCGAGCGTCGACGACCGCGAGGACGACCGCGCCGCCGCCGCCGCCGACTCCTTGTTGGCCGCGGCCTCCTTGGTCTTGTCCTTGAAGAACCCGCCGAAGACGGGGCGCGAGCAGACGGGCACGTTGAGCACGACGGGCGCGACGCGGACGCCGGACGAGTAGGAGCGGTCGACGGCGCGGGCCATGGACCGGGACCTGGCCGCGGCGTGGAGGCTGCAGGGGGAGCTGCAGCTGCGCTCCAGCCCCGTGGTCTGGAACACGATCTTGCCGGAGGAGTTCATGCGCGGGGAGTCCGCGGTGGCGCACGTCGGGGGCGGCGGCGGCGGTGGATGGGAGGGAACGGTGCGGGTGCGGGTGTGGCGGCTGGAGGTGGAGTGGCGGTGGTGGACGAGGCGGAGGCGGGGCGGGTTGTTGTGGTCCGGGGCGGCGGAGTCGAGGGAGAAGCGCGGGTTGACGGCGGTGTTGGGGAGGTCGTCGTGGTCGTGGCCGCCGCCGGAGCTGGACGACGAGGAGTGGGAGAAGCGGGAGGAGGCGAGGGAGAGCGAGGTCTCCGAGTCGGAGCTGTCGCGGAGGAGCGGCGCGCAGGAGAGGTCCGACGACGCGGACGCCCGCCCGCCGTTGCTCCGCTGCAGGAGGAACTTCAGGGACCTCGCCGCGGACGAGCCCGTCGTCGTCGTCGATCTCCCCGGAGTCTTCGCCGACGGAGACGGGGACGACGAGGCCTTGGGGCTCTGGGCGGAGGCGCCGGCGGCGGCTCGCTTGAGCCCGAGCAGCTCGCGCCACCGGCTGGAGCAGCTGGGCGCCTTGGGCGAGAACACGTACTGGTCGGCCGCGCCAGCAGCTGCCCCGCCCCGGATCGGCTTCATCTGCTCCGTAGGCGCCGGCATTGCCTCGAACAGCCTCGCCGCCGGCGGTGCCGCCGCCGCGGCGGCAGCAGCCTCCGGGTCGGGCGCCACCGTCGCCAGAGCAGCGTCCTTCCGGAGCGGGAGCAGCTTGCCGTCGGCGAAGAGCTCGTCCGCGGGGAGCATGCTGGTGGTGCAGCCGCCGAAGCTGAACTCGAAGTCGATGAAGTCCTTCGAGATCGCGGGCGTGGCGACGGCCACGGCGGGGTGCGCGGGCGAGGAAGACGCGGCCTCCTCGGCGAACGAGACGCGGCAGCCATAGGTCGTTGAAGACGGCATGGGGGAGGGTGGCGCGGGTGCGGGGAGGAGGTTGGTGGCGACGGCGGAGGTCATTGCCGGCGGCGAGGTTGGCGCATCCAGGGGCGGGATCACAGGAGCGTCGTCAGCAGATCGCAGTCGTCGTCGTCGTCGCACTCGAGCTCGGGCCTGCCAGATAAGATGGACTGACGGTACGAATCTTGTGGAGTGAGTGAGCCGGGTAACGGTGGTAAAGGGCGCGCATATATAGGCGGTGGGTGAAAAATGGCGTTTCAGTGAACCGGGCTGGCTGGGCAGGGCCCGGTTCGTGGAAGGCAGGCCGTCCGTCCGGGTGTGCGCAGAGGCAAACGCAGGGGCTCGTCGGGATGCGGGTTTTAATTTTGTGGAAACGGCACCGGCCGGATCGGTACAGCTAAAAGCCAGGGGAGAGACAGAGGGGCCGAGCGCGGCAAAACATGGGATGCTCAAATCCTCAATGGTTTTTGAGAAAGAAAAGAGTGTATATGTTTGCGACCGCTAGAATGTATCAAGTACACGACCGTCCAGTAGTACTTTGGTGAATCAAGATTATTTAAATGTTGCCAAGAATTGAGAAATAAACTTGAAGCGTACTAACCCAAAATCTATTTCCCTATGGTTACCACACAATCTCGATGGCGAGCTCACACACGCTCGTACTCATCAAGCGGAGGAGGGGGTGGTGGGGATTTGGAGAAAGGGGCGGTACGGCCGCACTACAAGCCGGAAGCTTCCAGCAAAACCTTCCGCCTAGGAGTCCCCAAAAACTTCAAGAGTAACAAGATCGAAGGGAAAGTTTGCCACGATGGTCAAATCAGAAAGTAGATTGGTCGAAGAGAGGTGAAGCTTGAATCTTAGTTGGGGTTAGCTTCTCTCTCACTTGATATCGCCGAATCTCTCTTGAATCCATTATTTATGATGGAAAGAGTGAATACGAGAAAAGGTGTTCTCATATCTAAAGTTAGAAATAAATGCTTTACCTCACCGCTAAGTGGCTGCAGCTTTTATATGGCGGAAGGAAACTAGCCGTTTTTAGGGTTGGAATTGGGTCATTCGACAGTCCGTCTTTATAACATTGTTATATGTTTCAGCTATCTTTTTTGAATGTTCCATGTTTATTTTAATTTGTACAATTGTTATATGTTTCAACCATCTTTTTATATCATTATAGGGCATTTATTCAACTAACTTGTTGAGAAGAAGCCACAAAATGATATAAAAAAATATGGTAGAAACATACAACAATGATATAAAATAAGCGTGGAACAATAAAACATCGGGGGTTCGATGAAACGTAGCAGGAAGAACATAGTTATGTCTACCCACATCCAAATATATGGAGTCAAACCAACTCTTGATCACCCCGATCTACACATAGGAACATGTATATATGGTGGTGGTGCTCCAACTTGTTAGAATACAATACGTGTACGAGTTAGAAATAGACTAGGACTGCTAGAACTTCTTGTACTCCAAGTCTATCTCTCTCCTTGTACTCCTATCTATACTCCATGAGCGTCACCGTAATACAACAACAAATTTTTTGGATCAATGTTTTCTACACAACTCTTAGGTTTTTGGTATTACTTAGCTTAATCCACTTCTCGTGGCAGTGGTAATTAAGGATGCATAATGCCTAATTCTCAAACTCCAATATTGTTACTTTGCCCCGTAAGGTATAATGTCCTCAAACCAGACACCGTCGGGTGCATATCTAATACTCCCTCCGTTCCTAAATATAATACTCCCTGCATTCCTAAATATAAGGTGTTTAAGGTTTTGGCACGGATATTAAGACATCAGTATTTTGTATGTGTTGGACATATTTTCTCATGGAAAAAGTTGAGAGATTGGAGTCCCTAATAACCATAAATTGAAAACAATCCTTTAAATCCCTCAGTTCCATATTGTGACTTATTTTTGAATGGGTACAATTGTCCATAAATTGCAATACGCCTTATATTTCGAAATTTTTCTCAAAACCTTAGGCACCTTATATTAAGGAACGGATGGCGTATGTTTTAGGTATTCCACATGTTGACTAGACCCAAAGTAAAGTGAGTGAACATACACAAATATGTGTCTAGATACATATAATTACATGTGAATCTAGACAAAGATTGAAGCATCTTATATTTAGGAATGGAGGGAGTAGACTACAATTTTTCACGATAGGCAAAAACTTATATACCAGCAGAAGAAATCGAATTTCGTCTCGATGCCGAGTAGAGATGCTTTGAAATCTTTAACCCCCCCCCCCCCCCCCCCCTCCCTCGTGCCCCCCCAATGGGCATGTAGCCCACTCTCACTCAGAGCCGGCCTACATGTCGGGCAACCGCCCCAGGGCCCACGAGCACGAGGCCCCCCAAATACTAAAGTATTTTCCTAATTATTGTAGATTATCTGTCATCTCCAAAAAAGTATTAATGTCAAAAAATGTATTTTTGTTTGTTAGGGGAAAGTCATCAGCACAAATCGTGTATCACATTGGATAAAACAGCCTTGTCATTCCATAAAGCGAACATAAATTGGTCGGACGGCAAGTGAAATTTGGTTGTTAATCTCTCTCTGGTGGAACCCCTACTAGTTGTAATGAAATGTATGATGACTAAGATATCAATTTTAATATTCTGGAAAATCTTTTTATTTGAGAAATTTTCATGAGATGTTGGGTACATCAGATGATAGCAAACACACTTCGATGAGCCTAACAGATAAAAGCGCGTGTATGAGAAAGTTGTAGAATCCATCATTTCTAATGATATTTGGTGGTTATTTTAAGTTACTATACTTGAATATCAATTACATAAAATGCACGTGTCCTCCAATTATTATTTAACACGATGTAAATTGTAAAACACATTCGACCATGAAAAAACATAGTGTCAAGCTTACGGTTTCATTGATACTCTAAAAGCTTGCTGACGTAATGATACACCCGAAACGGCTACTAAAATATTTGTAAAAGTATAGACATTACATAGTGTTTCCGACACAATTAAAGAAAATTAAATCTAAATGTAATTGAAAAGATAATGTATAGACTTAAGTCTATGTCTATGTAACTGAAAAATTAATGTGTAGACTTAAGTCTATGTAATTAAATCTGAATGTAATTGAATAAATATGTTAAACTGTATCATTTCTCTAGCCTATGTCTATATAGATTAAATACAACATATTTTTTTGTTAAAAAATATATTTAAATTCAATAGAACTTAAGTGTATTCTAAATGTACATTACAATATAATACAAAAAAGTTACACTTAATATTAATAATGTTTATTCATTAAATGTGTCAACTATACATTTAAATATATAATTCTTAAAACTGTAATATACTACACATAAGTTATATGGAAGTATAAGAGTTTAGTGTAAATTACATTGGTTTAACTTGCCGAGGGTCTGATTTTGTTTTGCATCAGGCGTGCCCCTGCTTACGCAACATCAGAGCACTAGAATTGTTAGAGTTGCTCTAGAGTCAATTACAAGAAGCTGAGCTAGACTCGAATTGATATTGTCGGGGAGATGAACCCCGGATACCCTAAAGACGCTCATTTCTTCAAACTCCTCAAGCCGGCCAGGTCACGCTGGCTGCGTCACGCCGGCTGCATCACGCCGGCTGCATTTGCCTGGCTGCACCTATCCGGATGCATCCGTCCGGCTAGACTGAAGCCGGATCAACCAACCGATAGTTCCGTACCAGTGGGCCAGCCTCGCGTAGCCTGTGAACAATACTTCCTGTCGGGCGTTTCCTGTACAACATCAAGACAATTAGCTCCAACCGGACCAGAGTGTAGCTGATGTCATAAGGATAACCATGTAATTTCCTTGTAACCCAAAACCCTAGCCCGTTGCCTATACAAGGCGGGCTAGAGCCCCCTGCGAGGAGGCGGGAAGTTCCAGAGAGACACATAGAAAAAGGTTCGTCGTCAACCTCTAGCCGGCTAGAACCTCCAGCCGGCCACCACCTGAAACAGCTCTAGGAGCACATTGTAGCCCGAATTATGTGATCTAGCAATAAGAAACCAGAAGAGCAGGACGTAGGGGTGTTACCTCCACAAGAGGGCCCCGAACCTGGGTACATCACGTGTGTTTGCGTGCTTGTTACACAATCCCGAGCGAACACCATCGTTGCCTTGCCCCACAATCTTCCCCATCTCTGATGGGTATGCCGTGCTATCCACCACGACATTTGGCGCCCACCGTGGGGCTAGCGACGAGCGGAGTCATGTTCTGCGCGGGATCCCATTCCGTTGATGACCGGCGCGTCGTCTCCGGCCTCGTGCTCTCCATTGGCTCCATCAGCTGCATCATCGACAACACCAAGAGTTTCGCCGATGTGGGCCACACCAGCGGAGGCGTCATCGTCACCTTCGGCGACCTCCCCGTCTATATTGCCGTCGCTGCGAAGGAGTACCCGGAGGAGGTTCTCACGTGTTTGGCTCCATCGGCCTTCGACGCCGACACGCGCGGCTGCGAGTCCTCCTTCGATCGCCTCGACTCCGGCAGCGCGGACTGCGACGACACCAAGCTCTGCGTCTATGCCGAGGTGCACATGGTCGAGCATGCGGCTGCAGGAGGCGCCGTCGGCAAAACCGTCCACGAAGCTAGCGAGCCTTCGCGTTTCCAGCGCAATCTCGAGGCGGAGTTCGAGTTGCTGAGCACTCCCATCGCGCCGAGTGCGGACCCATCCAAGGCGGCGGCCGAGCTCGAGAAGATGCGCCAGCAGATGTACGACAAGGCACTCCACCTCGCCTCGACGCAACGCCGACTCAACGCCACGATGCGCGAGTACAACACCGTCCACGGCTTCGAGCCGGCAAGAGGCAACACGGACAAGCTGAGCGAGATCAGGCGCAAAGGAGGGGACCTCGGCGGAGCCTTGAACCGTGCCGGACAGCTGCACGAGAACTCCGACATCCTCCAACCGGAATACAGCTGCCCGGCTCAAAACATGAAGGCCGCGGAGGCGGCAGCTGCTGAACTTCCTCATCTTCAAGGCGAAGAGCTACGTCAACAAATGCGCCGGGTTCAAGAACTCATCGCCACGGCCAACCGGCAGCAACGCGAAACCGAGCCGACCGGAAGCAAGGACTTGGCGCTCTACGCTCCTCCGCCTGGCTACGATGCAGCCGGCAAGTCCAAGCAAGGTTGCGAAGCGTCATCGACAAGCCGCGGCAGGCAAAAGGACAAGAAACCACGAGCTCATCGCGAGAGGAGCGCGAGCTCACACCCTCGAGACCACGGCCACGATCCGGCAGGCCGACACGATGACGGCCACAACAACGAGCCTCGAGCCGGACGAAGCGTCAAGGAGCGAGTCGGCCACAAGGTCACCATCGACCAGCGCCTGGGACCACTGGGACCCGAAACTAGCAACGACGCTCGCGGGCGCATCGACGCGCTCAAGGCGTCAAGCGTCATTGAAGAGGAGGACGTTGCTGCTCATCGCTGCTTCGGACCTCGCATCCGGACGCAGCAATTCCCGAAGGGATTCACGCTCCCTAGGGATACGCCCAAGTACAATGGCACCGCCAAGCCGGAAGACTGGCTAGCCGATTACGTCACGGCGGTCAGCATCGCAGGCGGCAACAAGCGGGTGGCCGTACGCTACGTGCCGCTCATGCTCCAGGGATCGGCTCGAACCTGGCTGAACAGCCTTCCGGCTGAAAGCGTCAACAGCTGGCTGGACTTCGAGGAAGTGTTCAATCACAACTTCACCGGCACCTACCTGCGTCCAGGCAACGCGCAGCTGCTCGCGATGTGCAAGCAGAAGGAGGACGAGTCGGACCGTGCCTATCTCACGTGATGGACCGGTCTGCGCAACTCCTGCGAGGGAATCCCGGAATTTCAAGCCGTCGGGTACTTCGTCCAGGGCTGCAAGGACCAGACTCTACTCAAACACAAGCTCCTGAGGAAAAACCCGAAGACCATGGCACACCTCATGGCAATCGCCGACGAGTACGCCACCGCCGACGCGGGCATGACCAACCCGATCCGACTCGACGAAGCCGGAAGGATCATCACGGCAGAGCCGGCTGCACGCCGAAGCCGGACGGAAGCGCAAGAAGGAAGATCAACCCGGCGTGACTCCGACACGTCCGGCAAGCGCAAGTCCACTGACGACCGCGTCGAGTCCAAGGTCGTCGCCACCACAGAGGGAAGGCCGACAGGCGGCTTCGACAACCGCCGCATGAGAACAAGCAGCGACATGCGCTGGACAAGGGCGAGGAACAACTACGAGTCTTTGCTCGATCGGCCGTGCCGGAACCACGGCGACCGGCCGGCTAACCACACTGTGAGACAGTGCAACCTCGGCCGTCCGAGGCCACCACCGTACGAACGGCGGGATCCACCTCCTCCTCCGGATGAAGCCGGACGGGATGATCGGAGGCGCGACGACAGGAACCGCGATGACCGCCAACGTGAGGACCAAAGGAGGGAACGCCTTCCACCTCCACCACCAAGGGAGCGCGACGAATACCAGAACCCGGACGCCGCCTACATTGTGTTCGTCAGCAAGCGGGATGACAAGGGAAACCAGCGAGAACGATTCAAGGAAGTGAACGCTGTGGTTCCACCCGTCCCCCAGTACCTCAACTGGTCGGAAGAGGCGATCACATGGGACTGCCGCGACCACCCGGAGCTGATGCCCAACCCAGGTGGCTACGCTCTAGTTCTGGAGCCCATGCTCATCTCCCCAAGCGCGCGTGCACCTTCTCACGCGTCCTCATCGACGGAGGCAGCAGCATCAACATACTCTACCGCGACACGCTGGAGAAGCTGGGTGTCTCCGAGTCCAGCCTGATGCCAAGCCGGACGGTCTTCCACGGCATCGTACCAGGGCGAGCCGGCTCATCCATGGGGCTCATCCGGCTTGACGTCCTATTCGGCACCAAGGACAACCACCGCCGCGAGACCATCTCCTTCGAGGTGGTCGACCACACCAGCGCCTACCACGCCATTCTTGGGCGGCCGGCGCTCGCCAAGTTCATGGCGGTACCTCATTACGCCTACCTCAAGATGAAGCTGCCAGGCCCACGCGGAATCATCACCATCTCCGGGGACTACAAGCGCTCCATCGCCTGCGCCACGGATAGCGCGAAGGTGGCCGAGACCATGGTCTGCAACGAGGAAATGCGACAATTCAAGCGCAAGGCCAGCGAAGAGAAGCTGGAGATACCGGAGTCGGCCAAGCCGGATAGCGAGTCAAATTTCCAGGCGGCACGAGACACTAAGAAGATCTACTTCGACGACAGCGACAAGTCCAAGTTCGTCGTTGTGGGGGCAAACCTGGACCCCAAATAGGAAAGCGAGCTCGTCGAATTCCTCCGTGAGAACCGGGACATCTTCGCGTGGTCCCCCAAGGACATGCCTGGTGTGCCGAGGGAATTCGCCGAGCACTCTCTACACGTCCGGCCAGATGCGAAACCGGTCAAACAATCCTTACACCGTTTCGCAGAAGAAAGAAGGAAGATAATAGGAGAAGAGATTGGCAGGCTTCTTGCAGCCGGGTTCATCATGGAGGTGCAACATACAGAATGGCTAGCTAATCCAGTTCTAGTGCTCAGGAAAAACAAGAAGTGGAGGATGTGTATCGATTACACCCACCTCAACAAGGTCTGCCCCAAAGACCCCTTCGCCTTGCCCTGCATCGACCAAGTGATCGACTCCACGGCCGGCTACGACCTCCTCTCCCTCCTCGATGCCTACTCTGGTTACCACCAAATACCGCTGAACCCGGACGATCAACTCAAGACCGCCTTCATCACCCCCTACGGACCGTTCTGCTACACCACCATGCCATTCGGCTTGAAGAATGCGGGGGCAACGTACCAGCGATGCATGCAGAAATGCCTGCATGATCAAATCGGTCGCAACGTCCACGCTTATGTTGACGACATCGTCATCAAAACCAAGGAGAAGCACACCCTGCTTGCTGATCTCAAGGATACATTCGACAACCTACGACGGTTCCAGATGAAGCTCAATCCGAAGAAATGCGTGTTCGGCATGCCAGCCGAACAGCTGCTCGGCTTCCTCGTGTCGGCGCGCGGAATCGAAGCCAACCCGGAGAAGATCGCCGCCATCAAGAATGTGCGACGACCAAGAAGTGTCAAGGACATCCAAAAGTTCATCGGCTGCCTGGCATCCCTCAGCCGCTTCATCAGCTGGCTTGGAGAAAAAAGCTCTTCCGCTGTATCACCTGTTGAAGAAAACGGACAAGTTCGTCTGGAGCGAGGGCAGCCGATGCCGCCTTCATTGAGCTCAAGCGTGCACTCGTCACCACCCCCGTTATAGCGCCACCAACCCCGAAGGAACCCATGCTCCTGTACATCGCTGCCTCGAACCGAGTCGTCAGCGTCGTCTTGGTGGCGGAACGAGAAGAAGCCGGCAGACAGCAGCTGGTGCAGCGGACTGTCTACTACCTCAACGAGGTGCTCTCGCAATCGAAGCAAAATTACCCGCATTACCAGAAGCTATCGTACGTCGTATACATGGCGGCCAAGAAACTGAAGCACTACTTTCAAGAGCATCCGATCAAGGTGATAAGCGAGGCTCCGCTCGCCGAGATCATATGCAACAAGGACGCAACCGGCAGAATCACGAAATGGGCGATCAACCTCAAGGCGCACGGAGTCGACTACGACAAAAGAACAGCTATCAAATCTCAAGTGCTCGCCGACTTCCTCGTTGACTGGACGGAGACGGAGCATATTCCGCCGCCTCCTGATTCCGGCCAACATTGGCTCATGCACTTCGACGGCTCCAAAAGATACTGGGGACTCGAAGCCGGAGTCATCCTCACCTCTCCCAAGGGATGCCGGCTCGAGTACGTGCTACAAATTCACTTCACGGTGTCCAACAACGTAGCTGAATATGAAGCTCTCGCACACGGCCTCAAACTCGCCAAGGCCATGAACATCAAGCGGATCCTTTGCTATGGAGATTCCGACTTGGTGTTCCATCAAACCACCGGTCATTGGGGCGCCAAGGACCCCAACATGGCCGCCTACCGCTTCTACGTCCAGCAACTTGCGGGATGCTTTGACGGATGCGAATTCCACCACATCCACCGCTCCAACAACGAGGCGGCCGAAACATTGGCGAACATCGGCTCTCTCCGCCAAGATATTCCACTCGGCGTCGCCCTCGAAAGCTATACAAACCATCCATCATGCCGTGCCCAGGCTCCGACTCCATCTGGATGCCCTAGGGCACGGAGGCGTACGGGCCGGCTGCTCTCAAGCCGAAGCCGTTGAGGTCCTTGTCATCGAAGAAGCTCGCCATGGACGCGACCCTTCCTCGCCTACCTCGCCAATGACGAACTCCCGGCGGACGAGCTTACCGCCAGGCAAATCAAACGTCGAGCAAGCGCCTACACCAACATCAACAATGAATTGTACAAGCGCAGCGTCTCAAGCATCTTCCAGTGCTGTGTAAGCCAAGAAGAAGGAATCAAAATCCTCAAAGAGATTTACCAAGGCGAATGCGGCCATCATGCGTCATCAAGGGCAATCGTGGCCAAAACATTCCGGCATGGTTTCTACTGGCCGACCTGCGCTGGCGGACGCAAACCAGCTGGTCCGACTCTGCAACAGCTGTCAACGATTCGCAACGCAGAAGCATACGCCGGCTGCAGCACTCAAGACAATCCCCATCACCTGGCCGTTCGCCGTCTGGGGGCTGGACATGGTTGGCCCGTTGAAGAGGACCAGTGGCGGCATGACACACCTGCTGGTAGCCGTCGACAAGTTCACGAAGTGGATCGAAGCCAAGCCGATCAAGAAGCTAGATGGTCCGGCCAAACCGCTGTCAAGTTCTTCAAGAGCATCATCTATCGCTTCGGCTTACCCCCAACAGCATCATCACGGACAACGGCTCCAACTTCGTCAAGGGTGAATTCGCCAGGTTTTGCGGTAGAACCGGCATCCGGCTTGACGTCGCTTCCGTCGCGCATCCGCAGTCGAATGGGCAAGTTGAGCGGGCCAACTGACTCATCTTGGCCGGCATCAAACCCCGGTTGCTCGAGCCGCTTGAGCGAGCAGCTGGCGCATGGCTGGAAGAGCTGCCATATGTCCTCTGGAGCCTAAGGACAACACCTAATCGCTCAACCGGCTTCACCCCATTCTTCCTCGTCCACGGAGCCGAAGCCGTCATGCCAACCGACATCGAGCACGACGCACCCGTATCGTCCTGTTTACAGAGGCGGAAGCCAAACAAGCCTACGAAGACGGAATGGACCTGCTCGAGGAAGCATGCCAACTCGCCGAATCAAGATCGGTAATGTACCAGCAGCAGCTGTTGCAACTACCACAGCCGGAGAGCCAGGCATGTACGCTTCCGTGAAGGAGATCTCGTGCTCCGGCTAATCCAAGACACCAAGAACCTGCACAAGCTGTCATCACCCTGGAGGGACCTTTCATCGTGAGAAAAGCACTCATCAACGATACCTACTACCCTGATCGACGCTCGTGAGCACAAGGAAGACAAGATGGACAAGGAAGGCGATTGAAACAGAGAGGCCATGGAACGCTCACTCTTACGCCGATTCTACACTTGAGTAAGCACCATGTATGTATCACCCAAGCTATCAATAAAGGAATGAAAATGATGAGAACATGAACCAGTTTTTTTGTAGTTTTTCGCTTTTCCTTTTTAACCTTCCGGCTGCCCCGGGCAGCCGGCAAACTTCCCTCCCGCGGGCCGTGTAGCGTGAATAGCTCTAAACGGCTACCTCTTCGAATCCGGTAATGCCGGCAAGAGAATAAGCTGGAGGATGCTAAAAACGTGAAAAATGCTTAAAGGAAAGTAATGCCGGCTGATAAAAACATCGTTTTGCAAACTCAGCCAAGCCGGCAGACGGCAACTCTTTCTCCTATTACGGATGATTAACTACACGACGCTAAATGGTTACTCTTCGAATCCGTTAATGCCGGCAAGAGAATAAGCTGGAGGCCGACTGTATGCGAAAGGCGTAAGAATAGAACGTGCTGCCGGCTGAAAAAACCCTGGCCCAATAACCCAAAACCTAACGTTATAGTAGCGTGTATGATCCCGCTGGACGGTGAAGTGCACGTGAATTATGGCAGGAATGGCTACAGGCGAGCGGATAATTAAGCTCAACAAAAATAAAAGCAACTTTTACAGTCAAGTGAACAAGCTAACCGCTTCGTCATCCGCTCTATGTGCAAAAATGCCGCTTGCCGGCTGCGGAGGCCCGGAAACCGGACGCAGAGTACAACAAAAACCCGAAGCCGGCCTCCAGCACACAGGTACAAGAACAGAACGGATAACGGCATCCGGCTTCAAACACAAGCCGGCAATACAGCAGT
>QRDG01001197.1:0-116361 GCA_012064385.1 Puccinellia tenuiflora
CCGGCGCCGGTACATGCCCTCCTGTCGACCTGCCTGTCACACGGCCGGCCCCGACATGACCAGTCAACCGTCGTCCACCCCTCCGACCTCCGACGACTCACTCCAGCCACGCACGGCCACGGCCACGTTCGTCTACTTCGGACATCGACGCGTGCGCGCGTAATTAGGTATATACGGCGTATGATTGTGAGCTTTTCTATTCTATTCTTTTCTTTATTATATCCTGTCAACTCGATACAGTGGAATGATTCCAGGCTTCACGATGGCGCCTGAAGGGACTTCGGTCATGGCCTACGGTCCCGGCTACGGCGGCGGGCGACTACCCCATCCAGCCGCCTCGCCCGCTCTGGTTGTTCGACTTTTTTTTTCGTGCCTCCCACACCGAAGTGCTTTCAAACGGTCGGGCCCGAATAAGCTTTTTAATATTTGAGACAACTTTATTTAATTGAAACACAAATTTGTATACAACTTGATTTCATAAAATAAAAACTAAACCCTAAATCTAAACCCCTTTAATTTGACTCCAATATTAAAGTTTGGTACGAAGTAAAGTCAAAACTCCGAGGCTTTCCCATGCACTGCTCGAGCTAGAGCTACTTCTCACAGATGTATATATCTCTGGTCAAGTGGCCGTTCTCGGGCAACGTCGATATAATTAATCGGCGTAGGCCGTGGAGAAAGATTTTCTTGTCGGAATTTTGAATGTTGTCATTCTAGCCGAAATCGATATGAATGACCGGCGCAGCTTGGAGGGGGAAGAGGTGGCTCCACCTCGTCGGACATATTGTCAGGCGGCTCGATGCCGGTGGTGGAGAAGCTGTGGAGGCGGCTGGTGTACTCAATATCCACCAAGACGTCCGAATAGACCGCGGACGCATTGAACGGCGGTAGGCGGCTCCGCTCCTCCTCCGTCACTGCGTCGTCCACCTCCGCCCTGCCACAACGTCTAGATGTATTCCAGCCACGGAGGAGCTGCTAGGAAAGACGATGACCGCGACCGGAGGAGCACCGAGCCGCCGGGGCGTTCCACCCCACCACCAGATCTTGCTAAGTAAATTTTTGTTAAATAATATATTTTTGGTGTAAAAAAAAAATTGGTCTAAAAAGGAAAAAAAAACTTGATTTATTCCTAGATTTTTTTCTGTGGTATATCACATCTGAGCATATATGTGGAACAAAGCTTTGTACATGCATACACATATGTCTGTGCTTGTGCTTGTGTATTTTTGAAGAAAAATGGAGCTTTCAAATAATGTTTTTTTTAATTTTTAGTTTAAAGCACTCTAGTGAGCTTGGGAAGCTAAAGGGGATTTCCCACCATCACCCCAACAATTAAGCCATTTTTCTCCACTCGAGCTCAAGTTTGGGAGTAGTTTTTGAGTTGGAAGAGAGAAAAACAAAAAAAAAAATGTGTTCATGAAAGACATTTTTCTCCCTCGTACGAGATGTGTTATCTTAACTATATTTGTTTTGTTTATTTTAATCATGCTAATTTATGAGCATGCAACCATTATCATGGTGTTTTTTCTTTGTCATTCCCCCGCCATGAACCGAAGTCGGCTCAGTTTTCACCGGCAGCCATGCCTCCCCCTCCTCACCGCCGGCACTACCTAACGGGCAAGGTCGGGATGGACACCGCAACAACTCCATAGTCGGTCAATATCTCCACGAGCAGGGACGGGGGGGCTGCCACCACACCACATCATGACGCGCTGAAGTTGAAGCACCAGCTGCCTCCACCATGGCTCTGTTAGGAAAGACGATGACCGCGACCGGAGGAGCACCGAGCCGGGCCGTTAGGTCGATCCACCCCCACCAAATCTTGCTAAGTATTTTTTTGTTAAATAATATTTTCGGTTGTAAAAAAAGATAAATTTGTGGTTCCAAAAAGGAAAAAAAAACTTGATTTTAATCCCTAGATTTTTTTTCTTGTGTATATCAACTCTGAGCTTATATGTGGGCAAAACTTTATACATGCATACACACATGTCTGTGCTTGTGCTTATGTATTTTTAGAGAAAAATGGAGCTTTCAAAATAATGTTTTAAATTTTAGATAAAGCACTCTAGTGAGCTCGGGAGCTAAAGGGGATTTCCCACCATCATGCCACAATTAAGTCATTTTTCTCCACTTGAGCTCGAAGTTCGGGAGATAATTATTGAGTTGAAATAGAGAAAAACGAACGGTTGTGTTCAAAGACAAATATTCTCCCCCTTACGAGATATTTTATCTTAACTAATACTATTGTTTTTTTTATTTAATCCTATTAATTTTATGAGCATACAAACTTTATCATGTTTGTTTTCTTCTCTAAACCCGTGCGAGGTATAGGATACAATTGTAATATGTATTATTGTTGAAAGGAATGCGGTGGGTGAAGCACGACATCGTTTTTCTTTTTCTATTTTGAAATAATAAGAATCTAAAATCTTCGTCCATGAGAACTTCAACCTGAACGACTGGGTTCTACCGTCTACTTCCCCAATAAAGTAAGCTAGGCTCACTTATTTAAGATTGGCCACTATATATAATTTCACTAGAGATAATTAATTTCATACAGTGGTGCAACAGTAGTAACACATCAAGAAAATGGGTTTGTTCGTCCTAATCCTTCTATTTCAATCGAATCATTCCACCACTTTCACACGCAGTGATAGCACGTAGTATTATAATGGCAGACAACACACACGCATGGAAGGGGAAAAGATGGAAGGAACCGAAGCAAAGCAAAGCTAGGGAAAAGAGGAAAGTTGCCTTGCGTTCTAAACTAACCGTGGTTTGCTCCCTAAGACAGAATTACCCAGCTTACAGGGAGGCAAAAGAGGAGGCACTTTCTGGACTAGTTTTCACTCCAAAGGCGTGCGTGCGTGCGTCGCATCACTCCAAAGGTGAAGCTTACAGGTTTCACCCGGCCATGGCTGGCTGTCCAGCAGGCACGCATCGCCGGCTTTCACTCACCACACAACCTCAAAAAGTTGTCGAGGGAACTACTCGAGCGAGCGAGCGAGCGAGGCTTGTCTGTCGTCTCGAGGTGAGCGAGAACGCATTTTGACGACAATATTACCATAGAAAATGTACCGCCCGCTGCTTCGGCAAGCACGAAGAAAGATTTCGTCGATCATACCTGTGCGCTTTTTCGCGGCACCCATCAGTGGTACGCATCATGCGCACACGAACGCAAACGCAAAACCTCGTCCATGGCTTCGCTTGACAGTTTTTTACTCTACAAGATTCCCAAGTTCTCACATGCTCCTGGCCGAGTATAAAACAGTAAAAGTAATAGTAAAACATTTTAAAAATATCTGAAAAAGTGGTCATAAACATATCCAGATGTTCTACATACGTGTACATTTTGTGATGAAATGACATACGGGGTCTTCTTTCTTACGGAAATAAATGGGTCGTTTAGTTTCACATTATGAAAAAGTAGTTACACATTTTTTTTTATTAAAACGGGTGATACAAAATCGAGTGATTTCAAACAAATGCAGTTGCACATTATAAACATAGCGTGTTGCACACTCTCAAAATGTGCGACGGTTACACAATAAATGTCGAATTGGGTAGCAACCTATAAAAGTCTAGTAGCTCATACAATTTCTATTGGGTCGACTCGTTCTATACAAAACTAGTCGACTGGTCTAAAGCAAACTCGTTAGTTATTACTACCTCCGTTGCTAAATATAAAATGTTTTGGTAGCCTATATTTGCGTATAAAACATTTTATATTTAGGTACAAATGTAAATACTATTTTGTTCTAAATATTGGTGACACATTATACTTCATCTAGCAAGTCTGTAATCCCAAGTTCGTGTTTGAGAAGACGTGATTACAATCTTCCCTATGGATGAGATCGGTTCAAGCAGTACCGTTATGATCTCGTCTTATTTAATTTGTGCAGACCATCGCATGCCCACTTTTTATTTTTATATTTTGAGATGAGATGATCGCATGCCTCTTTGGTGAGGCCTTTCTCCATCTGGCGTTTTTTTCTTTCTTCAGTTTTGGCGCACGAAAAAGGTCATCCAGATCATCGGATGCTTCCTCCACCAAGAACATACACATAACACCCCACTTCGGCTTCGGCCGGAAAAAGGAACAGAGATCTGCCGGCTCTGCATTGGAATATTAGGTGCGATCTCTCTTCACCTTTTTCCTTTTCTTGCAGGCGCTTGTGTCGCACGTACCGCCTCTTTCTCCCGGTTGCCAAAATTCTTCCGACTTGGCCGCAGGCCACAGCAGAATATATTCCTTCACGATCCATCGATCAACCGCCTAATTTTGCATCTGTGTTTTAATTATCTCATCTTTGAGTTTCAATGGGGTATGTAATTTAAGAACCAACCGGATTTACCTGTCGGGCAGTCCATATATAAGCGTGTTTCAGTATGTGAGCATTCCTACGAATTTGATTTCCAAGGTTGAAACTTCACATTTAGTCGCAAAGTGATAACATTTGGACCGTCTTAAATGTCTTTTTGCTGGCTTTGTAGGATTGTTTTGAAGATATTTCTCCACTCTACATTCAATACGAAAATTTCAAATGGACTTCGACCTCTAGTTGCTTATGTTTTTTCATCTAATATAGATGAAATGCCAAAAAATCTCAACTATCAGGCCTAGGGTTTCGCACAATCCCAATCGAAGAGATTTTTTTTCCAGAAAATCACAATAATTGGAGAAGTTGTTTCAGAATGAAGACAAGATGGACAAATTCGCGAGATATTTTACCCTTGTTTTAGAAAATGCTCGTGTTTTAAGGTGTTTCTGACCGTTTGGACCCACACGTGAGACGACATGTGCGAAAAGAGCCGATTCACTTTGTTTTTTCCTAGATCAAAATTGTGTCACAATTTTTTTCATAGAATTCTTAGAATATATGGAATTTCTAAACGAAATTTAGCTCAAAGTACAAACAACTAGCCAAAATAAGCTTAGGTTTCTTCCGAGTTTACTTAGGCAGGGTAGTTTGAATTAGTAGGAAAAATAAAAATATCACAATTGTTTGCTAAAGTTTGACTAAATTTATGAAATATATAAAATATTCTAACAACTTGGCAAATTGAGCTAATTATTTCCTAGATTAATCACATAATTAAGGTAGTTTGTAATACAAGATTATTCACACTTTTTGAACTCTTTTGATTTTTTTCGAGGCTAGGTCGGGTCTTGACTTGTGGAAAAAACCTCGGGCGAACAGTTTTCTTCGACACATGTCGTCCGATTGGTGGGTTCAGAGTGTCGAAACAATGTCAACCAAAGTTAAACCAGAAGATATGGGTCATGTGAAAGTCCGTACCCCAAAAGTTGTGATTTATTAAAAAAATCTTGCGTTCTGGTCGCGAAACTCTAACCTTAGTATATGTGGGTTGGTGTAATTTGCACTTTAATACAAGTCGTTGCAGTGTTAATTCATAGACAATTCGAGACGACACCATACTATAGTTGTTATTTTCTCCGTTTGTACCTTTGAATTCTGAGACACGTATATTCTTATGCTAATAGAGTGGCGAGATTCTAAAATGCACATTTATGACGTACGATATTCACAAATATGAATCCAAATGGAGATTTGAGGATAAAAATAATTTAACAAGGTAAGTTAAAAATTTACCCCATAAGTGTCGGTTGAGTCTAGTTTTGGTCCATGAATCGCAAAACATAATTAAAGTGTTTTTGATCTTGAATATTTGGAAAACGTAGAATAAAAACCACATGAATATGATAAAAAAATATATGTACAAAATAGATGAGTGGAAAACACATAGATTTTATAGGTATGTGATAGACATCAGTAGGAAAAACATGACAATAACATGTGTCCAAATCGATATTAATCCACACGCAAAATATAATTGTAATGTTATTATGCATTTTTCTCATTTTTCTTAAAAATGATTCCAGAAAAAGGACAAGTGGGTTGCAGAAATCCAACATTTATCCTTTGAATATAAGATCAAAGAAACGTTTCTCTATTTTTCATTTGCTTTTTTATTTTAAATTTAATAGATAATAGTGTCACTGAGGAAAAATCCAATTATAGAAGCCCTTATTTTTATTATGGTGTGTTCACCATTTTTATAAGAAGAAAGAAAAGACATTAAAATGCAGAGGACATGAGCAATCAAAGCATCAAACAGCCACCCTCCACTCTGCTACAGTCTACAGTCTCCAGTCTAGTCCCTGCTGCTGCTACCACATTTGCTCTCCCTCTCCCTCCTATAGCAATCAAACCACCAGCAGCGACCAGCTCCACTCCACTCCCCTCCTCCTCCCCCCTCCAACTCCTCCAGTTCATGTCCTGCTGCTTCCCATGTCGCCGCCTCTCGAGCTCGACTACATAGGCCTCTCGGCCGCCGCCGGCGGCCGCGCGGACGACGACCTGAAAGGCACCGAGCTCCGCCTCGGGCTTCCCGGCTGCGAGTCTCCTGACCGCCGTCCAGCCGCCGCCGCCACCACCCTGGAGCTGCTGCCCGCCAAGGGCGCCAAGCGAGGGTTCTCCGACGAGGCCGTGCCGCCTGCGCCGGCTGCCGCCGGCGGGAAGGGCAAGGAGAAGTCCGGAGATGAGAAGGACAAGAAGGTCGCGGCACCGCCGCAGCCTGCTGCCAAGTAGGTGCCTATCTCTCCCGCGAATTTTGTGGATTTGACGGTTTCTCGGCGTTCTGCCGAGTTTTGCGGGATGCAGAGGGTTGGAGCGCGATTGGGTGGAGGAAGTGATGTGTAATTCGTGATTTTTGGATGCGTCAAGTATCATACGGTGATTTGGTTTGCTTGGGCCTCCCTGAAGGGAGTAATTTGGAAACTGTGGCATGCATTTGACTGAATTCGGTCTGTCGATTCGTGGAAGAACTCTTTTTTTTTTGGGTAGGAATTTGGTGCCTAAAGCCCCATTTTGCGGTTGCTATTTGTGGGCGCGCGTCTTGAATTTTGCTTGATGTCTTGGTTTCAGGAGCGTGCAGGGATAGAACGATATTCACTTGCGGCTTTGCGCGTTTTTACTAATCTACTATGAAATTACCCTTCAATTTTACTCCTCCTTCTATCTAACGTTAGATGTGTGATTCTGTTATTTGAAGTTTCATTAGGGAACTTATAACAAGAGCTTCACATCTGCAAATTTCTGCACTTGGCTTGAATTGTAAGGGTCAAATTTCGGTCTACCTTTTACAGTTTTACTTTAAGGTTTGCTCTGCAAACTATGAAGTGTATGTTTGGTTTGAACATACCTTGCGATGCGATTTATTGTTGTTTGATGGTTAATTAGGTTGCTTTTAGCTCGCTAGCATAGGCAAAATCAAATGTTGTGCCAGCTCCGTTTTCGGTTCTTATTCTGAATTACTGATGCGCAGGGCTCAGGTGGTGGGATGGCCACCAATCCGCAGCTACCGCAAGAACACCATGGCAACCACTACCAACCAGCTTAAGAGCAGCAAGGAAGATTCTGACGCCAAGCAGGGGCAAGAGTTTCTGTATGTCAAGGTTAGCATGGATGGTGCACCGTACCTGAGGAAGGTTGACCTCAAGACATACAAGAACTACAAGGACCTGTCTTTGGGGCTTGAGAAAATGTTCATTGGCTTCAGCACAGGTGAGGCTGTTTGATGCTATTTTGAGTTGTAATATAATTTGATCTCGAGTAGAAGAAAAGCACCGTTACACAGCCACCGCCTTCATTCGCTGAACAAAGAATCGATAGCCATGTTTGGAAATGGTCTAGCAAAATTCAGGTTTATGAAGTTGATGAAGAGGATTCTTTTCAGGGCTGCCTAGGTTGCTTATTGTGATGAGAATCATTTTGTGGTTCTTCCTTCCTAAATTTGTCCATGTTATCTCCATGTTTGTTTCGCTTGTTGCCTAGTTTTATCATATATTATTTCTGGTGGACTAAATATTCTCTTCTAATTCAAGGAACTTTTTTGTGTTCAATATTGTTCGACACAGAAACTAACAGTGTAGATTAGAGTGTGTCATAAATATGTCTAACTGCTTGTGCTAGTATTTGTTTGAGGGATTCTACTCCTATCCTTTTGAATCTGGAGATATCACTCTTCATCATTCGTATGCTTTTCATAAACAGCAGTGCTGCACTGCCACTATAACCATGGCTTCCTACCCATTTTGTGCTTTGAGGTCAGCCATGAGACATCAAACCTAGTAATTAAGAATGTAAGTTGCAGAAAGGTAGATATGTAGGGATATTAAGTTTGTCCAAATAACAATGCTGTGTTCAGTGTGTTGAGAAGTTCAGTGTTAGGAGAAGTGCTTTCTCACAGTTTGTTTATTTGACTTTACATGTGGTACTGAGTGTCTGAGTCTAATGTTGTACCAGGGAAGGATGGTGTTTCTGAGGACAGAAAGGATGGTGAATATGTGCTGACTTACGAAGACAAGGATGGAGACTGGATGCTGGTTGGTGACGTCCCATGGGAGTAAGTACACTGTCTGGTCTAATTGTAAAACAACAAATGGAGAAAGGAGAACTTTAGAAGATAGTTTGGTTCTGTAGTAAGCTTGTAAAGAAATGATCAATTATGAGAGTGTGCCAAAAAATATATTTATAATTAGTTCTTTTTGAACGAAATTATAATTAGTTTACAGAACGTACAGCTGCGATTAGAGTATCTCTTCAGATAAGTTATATTTGAATTTGTTTACATGCTTTCAGATAAAATAAACTTCTGTAAAGCAGACAAGATTAGAGTATGTCTTCAGCTTATACTCTATCCAATCTCTTATTTCTTATTTTAGAATGCATGCAGTTAACCCCCTAAAAACTCTGACACAGATATACTCAAATTTATTCAGATTTATGTCATATTAAGTTTGCTATTATATTTTAGAAGTTTTTGCGATTGGGAAATGCAATGGTCTAAATTTTTTATTGGGGATTGATTGACACCAAAAGAACAAGTAGAAAAGAACGAACATAATAGCGTAGTACTAGTTAATTGGTTATCTTTTCAATCCAGTTGTAATTGCTTCAAAATCTATGATCATGTTGTTTTATTGCTGCCTTATAGTGTCTCGTGTCTGAGCAAGTGAAATGGTTTTAATGCGGTCACTAACTCACTGTTGTTCTTGTGACTGTTCAATTTCTATAACTCCGTTGTCAAGAAAACCATGAATATCTGGTGCAACCCCCTCTCTGAGCTTGTCAAGTAATTGCTCCTTGTTTTGTTGTAATTGCAGGATGTTCACTGAGTCTTGCCGAAGGCTCAGGGTCATGAAAGGTTCGGATGCTGTTGGACTTGGTATGTTCAAAAGTGTTGCACTCAATATCCATTTTATGTCTTTTACTGTTCACATACCGTTCATATGTAGTTAGTTATTTTATTCAACCATTTTGTTGCATCATGTTACTGCTTTATTCTTCAAGCTGTTTCCCAGGCTTGATTCATTCTCTGAACTATACTTCAGCGGGAAAGGAGTGTACTCTACAAAATACTCACTGTACTTAAAAAATGTTTCCTTAGAGCTTAAATATGTTTAAGCACAGCAATATTGAATTGAGATTGCTAGTTTGCTTCTGTTTCTTCTTACTACTCCCTCTGTTCCACAATATAAGATGTTTTAGCTATTTCACATGTGTCTAGATTCGGACTAAAAGTAGTGTACATGTACACTAAAACATGTCTAAATACATCTGTCCCACCTTCCATTTCTAAAAGCTAAAACATCTTATATTTAGGAACGGAGGGAGTATTAGATATAGTCCCCATTCCCCATTTTACTCTAATGAGTAAACAAGCCTTGTGAGTTGTTAAAGTGTTTGGGTATAGCTCCCATTCCATCTCTAGAGAACCAAAATTGCTTTTGTAATGCTATTTAAAGAGGAAAATGCCGTGCAGAAAGTTGTAATAGCCCCGGTTGGTTTGAGGGACACACCATGAAATTTTCCTTTTCCAGCTCCGACCATAAACAATTGGAGTCTTTATTTTGTCGGGTCAAGCATTCCCTGGAAACCTAGATAATAAGAACAGAAAACTAATACTAGGGAATTAGTGAGTTAAAACAGCTCCACCTTGACTTGCACAATGGACAAATTTCTCAGAAGTTAAAACTCATGCTATGTTCGTTGACATGTTAGATGTTTGAAGGCTTGAGCCTTGTAAGTTTTTTATGTACTCTATTTATGCATTCGTTCTTGCACTACTTTTGAACTGTTCTCCCTTCATTTACGGTTTTAAGTTCACCTGGTAACCTCCACCATCTCATGTCAAGTACTCCTTCTCATATTCTACCTTCGCATGCTGGACTGATTGATTGTATCTGTCATCTTCCCAGCGGCTCCAAGGGCAGGGGAGAAATCCAAGAATAAGAACTAAAATGGTCCCTGCTGCCCACAGTCAAAGGCGAAACGGAAGATCAAGTGACTGACTGTCGGGCAGGTTATCGGGGCCAAGATGTTTAACAGCTTCAAGACGAGACCGCACATATCGTCTGTATTATTAGTAAATGGTTTTCTATCCGTGAGTAAAAAATCTACCAAGACTGTTTTGCCATTAGATTTGTGATATCTCCTAGAGACTTATTGTTATGCTGTATTTCCTTACGCCCACGTGGTTGTATGTTACGCGTGTTATTTCCATCCATGTAAATGGTTGGTAAGCGGTATTATACTGCTGTGCTTGAGGACCTCTAGCTGTTTTGCCTGTGTTGTCCTGTACCGATCGATCGTTACTCGTAAATGGTTAATGAAGGTTGCAATCCTACTATTTATCTGATTTTCTTCTAGAAAAAGCTGATCCAGTTTCTTACAACACACAAATTTTGCTTTATTTCTTGTTTCCTTTGAAACCTAGGCATTTCGTGGTGAAACATCTATTCATTGCCAGCTTTGAGAATCTGGTGTGTGTGGTGTGGAGTTGCTGCGTGGGGACATGCACTACTGCACACGCACCATTATCTTTTGATGTTCATCATGGTTGTTGTTGTTCCACAGACTAGTGTCTAGGCCTAAAAGGCTCCCGCAACCATCATTCAGGTAGCATAAAATGCCACGGCTATGATCTTTGAGGTTAATGATGGCTTGTGATCCCTTGGAATCAGGCTTTCCTTTGCCCGCAGTATCTTCTCCCTTCCTGGAAATGATGCTCCACTTTGGCCTCCTCTCCTTTGCAATCTGCTGGTTGGTGTGCGTGTGATTATGTGGAGCAGGGAGGGCCGGATCAAGCACTTCAGAACAGGCTCCCGTCCGAGTTTCCTTTGCAATCTGCTGGTTGGTGTGCACTGGATGTGTTGGGGTGTTTTGCCGTTGCTTGTGTACCATGCTATAATATAATTTCTATAGTCTTCGATTAAAACTGGCCGACCTAGCTCAGTGGTAGAGCGCGTGGCTTTTAACCACGTGGCCGTGGGTTCGATCCCCACGGTCGGCGATTTGTGTTTTGGTTTTCCTTTTTTTTTTCCGGTCGTACTGTTACGGTGCTACCTTCCGAATCATTTTTTGGGTGAAAAGGTCCCTCTGTGATCCTGCCCTGCAACTGTGCCAGTCTAATTGCAAGAGTACGTAGTATGTGTGCTGGCGTTGCTTCCTTTGATCTCTTCGTGCTATCTAAATAAAGCTTAGCCTAGTTTAGCAACGCAATGTGATGATTCGAATTTCAGTGCAGCGTATTGGACCAGGCTACTCCCCATTGTATTCCATCTGAATCCATACATTTCCAGGTATTTCAGTCATTAATTAATGTGCTAATCCAGAACACTATTCTCAATAACTTTCTAATCTCATATAGAGGATTTGCCGATTCCGTTTTCAGAAATATTGTATGTGCAGGAGAACAGAGGTTTTGATCTAGCTTGAACAGTGGTATTAGTTCATGGAGTGCATGGGCCTCTTTATTTCTGTTCATGGTACAGTATTGTGTTTGTAGTTTATATGACGTGAATTTTGCCATGTTTATCAACGGAATAAGTATTAATCCACTACGCTGTACAATATAACGCGGATTCGAATTTTGTTTGCAAATTTTCTTTACATGCAGCTTGTTAGTAGTCAGGATTCAGGTGCGGTTGATGTTGAAGGAATCAGATTTTCTTCTCCATTTCATCTGTTTGGTTTTCTTACGAATCCAATATGTCTACCAGCTATTATAATACTTTGAAAAATAGTACAGTACTATATTGATATTTCTTTCGAACTATTGGTTTTGTCTCTGTCACATAGAGCTTAAGGAATTCAAGAAAAACAAAGTCTGAAAATATTTCTGTCATATAGAGCATAAGAAATTCCAATGTTTGACGCATTGATGCATTTTCCAGATGGAATTGACGGGTGATGTTCTATTTGTCATTATGAGTTTGACTTGGGTATAGGGTTGTACTCAGTACTCAGTGAGGTTTTTTTCATGGTACAGGAATTTTCGGGTGGTGGGTTAACGGTCAAGATGGTAGGTTTTGATGTTTAATAAGGTGAACTTTTACGGTACCCTTGTACTCCAAAACTATATGGTGGAGTACGAGGCTGATCTGGCCGTGCGTGATGAAGCACTAGCGTTAATATTAACTTTGTGAGAGTGCCAAAAATGCAATTTAGACCAATTTGCACTTTAACCCTCTATCCTGATTCTCGATAGCGTCCAGGAACACCCCGATTGGGATTGATTTTGGGCGTCTCACCCATCTTCGGTCGATTCCGTGCCGCTGCCTCCCCTGATCTAGCATCCCACTGCGTCGCCGCCGCTCCTAACCCTATTGACCGCCTGGCGCCGCTGCCTCCGGCGTCGTGGTCGAATGTCCCTTCATCCCCTACGCGCGTGGCCGCCCTGATCGATCGTCTCTGATTGCTGTCGCTGCGGCGCCGCCCGCTTCTTTGTTGGCAGCCTCGCCCTGCCGCCTCCGGCGTCCTGGTCGAAGGCCGTTCTTCACGAACGCACGTAGCCTCCTCGTTCCGTTTGGCTGGGAGCTGGTTAGTACTCGACGCCCGTTACTAGCAGTAGTACTTCCGTTCTGAAGTAAAAGTACATGAGTAGTGGCCATACAGTACAGTTTCTTTGCCCAGATTTTAATTCATGATCCTGGTAGTTTTAGTTAATTGATGCTAGCAAGTTCTAGTTATTATTGTCTCAAATTGATCTGTGTAGTTCTCTGATGGTTGTCATCTAGAGATTAGCTGAAATTTTACCATGCATAATCGTTAGTAGTACCAACAGCATAATTGTAACATGCTTCATACTGAACGGTGGTCACTGAGTAATCTTTAGTATCTTTGGGCTTTGGCGGCTGATGCAAGTACATGCTAGTTGCAAATTCTGAAACTTTATATCTGCGTGCTGAAAAAGGCAAACTGATGTTAGAAAATTGATATGAGGTTTCTCATTCTATTTGGAGCCAATAGGAACAGTTGATGTTTCATGATGTTATAATTTATGAGTTCAGTTATAATTTGGGCAGATATGACATACAAATGTGGCTAAGCGTGATGGTTTGATAATGGCAGGTTTGGATGATGGATGCTACTGACGATGTCACTGAGGCGAGAGAAGAATATTTCATGATGGTCAATCAGATATTTGATAGCGAAGAACAAGGTTACGGGCACTACAACAGTTATGTGAAAGAAAAATGGTTCAGTGTCAGATTGAACGAAAAAGCATATGTTGCTGGGACCAAAGAACTGAAAGGAAGACGTTTCGTTTGCTCAAAAGAAGGGTACCGTTTGCAGCTACTGACCAAAAGAGGGAGCCACGGGCGCTGACTCGTTGTGGCTGCAAAGCTATGCTTTATATAGTTGACAGCTTCTCAGTCCAGAGCAACAATTTTCCACTGATTAATTTTGAATTGTTCCTTATGATGAACTAAATTATAGAAATTGTATAGATTATCAAGCTTTAGAACCACTGCGGTTCTATGTGGTATAGTGGCATTAAGGCATTATAAAAGGTTGCAGATGTTTGATGTTTATCACGACATACTTCCTCTTGCATTTTTATCTTAATGAGGTTTCTTGTTTGTTTAATGACATTACAAGCTGCTGGGTTAGTTGGTTCTGACACTTTACTTGGTGTTGCAGTTGTGAAGCCTGAGAAGGTACATGCTGGAGCTACACTTGAGATTACTTCTGAGATCCTGTCTCAGTTGAAATATGGGAGGAGTTTTGTAGCGTCTGTTGTACGAGCGTCAGATAGACTGACAATGTATAGGCTAGTTAATAAGATCAGTTCCTATCATATGCCTGTCATATTAGTGGTGACCAGCATAGTTGCAGCAGTGTATTTCTTTTTTGCATATTCTGTCTTGAGAACAATTTCTAGCGGTGCTGGGTCACGTTATGTTATCCCGGCAAGTCACTGGAACATAAAGCTTTTCCTTAATGAATTGATGTGGAATTTTTGGAGGATTACCCGATTGTCCTGTTCTGTTGTCATTTTTCATCATTGTTCATATCATGTTTCATTTGACCTGAGACTTGACATCTGTGATAGTACGGTTGTTCGATTTTGAAACTTTGAAATGATGGAGAGCATGCAGTTTGTTCCAGGGATGCTCTTAGTCTCTTGCAAAAAAAAACTTCTACAGCAAAGTTTGTTCCAGGGATTTCAGAAACAGTCCAGCTTGATGCCCACTTAAGTTCACTCCAACTACTAGAGTAGCATATCAGAAATAGCTAAGAGTTCATCTCAGGAACATGAATTGACTGTTTCAGCTCCTGAACTAAAATAATGAACATCCAGGAAATTGTGTCCGAGAAGAGGAACAACATAACCCAATAAACACAGTAGCAGTTCACTAAAGGAATTAATCTATGCAGAAACTCTTTTCTTTCTTCCCACCGTTAACACTTCAATCTATAGCAGCTAATAAATCAATGGAGAATCGCACAACTGAATTTAGAACATATGCACAGAGTTATAGGAGAATGCATAGGTGGACTAAATAATAGCATAAAATGCATCGGTTACTATGTCCATTGAACCGGTATTTTCATCTCATTACATAGTACAGAGCTGGCAAGCAGCGCCATCCAACAATAGCTTATATACAGCGATTTAAGGCTCCAAAAGACAACGAATTTTCATTTTTTTTCTTCAGACACTTGCAGCTGTCATGTAACGCAAGTTCCTTGCATGTGCCGCATCCTGGAATTCACTAAGAGGAAGCATCTTGGAATTAATCTCTGAAAATGAGTTGGCATCACTTAAAACTGTCATTCCCAGGCTATTGACTGTTTCTGCAAAAATAAATAAAAGACCGAGCTGAAGCACACATTATAAAATGGCCCTGATCTCAACTATGAATCCACAAACATTATAAAAGTTCCAAGCTTATCTTTATCCAAAAAAAACTAGCTTATGTAAGCTCACTGGGATAACTCCGACCATCAGAAAAAAGGAACCCCGACCATCAGAAAAAAGAAGAAAGGAACCCCAATTATAGTGTTAATGAATAGACAATCCAGCTATTACCTCGCAGTCTCTGGTTGCACTGAAAATAGGAAGCCACTGTATAGCAAAGTTGCAATTCACGCAATCTTAAAATTTGAGGTGATGAGAAGAACACAATGTTGACTTAATTCAGCTGGGCATATTAGCAACCGTGTTTCTGAAAACAGTGTCTAACGAGCATAATGCTCTATGGGATTGATTCCTAGATGAAAAAAGGAACTCGATCCAAGATCATGGTGCTACTAGTGCCTAGGCAATTTCCTTCTATGATTAAGCGCTGCCCCTCCAAACAGAAAAAAAATCTAAATCTCGATGATCCTCACATAGCTAAGCAAAACAGAGACTGGCGCTAACAGCAATTCTAAATCCATAGCTAAGCAATTGAAAGGTAGCAATACATCGCTAGGAAAAATAAGAGGGGGTGGGATTGGGATGATCCTCACATGCTGAACTTCTCGATGCTCGTACTACTGCAGGAACGTGCATCCGTCGAGGGAGCCGACCACCTTGCTACCACGGCCGCTCCTCCCTCTCCCCCACCTCGCCGAAGCAGCGAGCCAACTACCACTCCCGCCCACCCATCGGCGCGCATCCGTCGAGGGAGCCGTCGGCTAGACACGACGGTCGCTCCTACCTTTGCCCCACATCGCCCCCGCATGGAGCCGACGGTTGGACGCCACGGCCGCGCCACATCGCCGCCGCAGGGAGCCGACGGATGAACGCCACGGCCGCGCCACATCGCCGCCGCAGGGAGCCAACGGCTGGGCGCCACGGCAGCAGGGGCCACCTTGTCTCCCTACCCGATCGTCCCCTCCTTCGCGCATCCGTTGGGGGGATGGACGCCACGGCCGCACGGCTCCTCGTCCCCCTCCTTGGCCGGCTCCTCCTGTGCGCATGCGCCGGGGGCCTGGACGCCCCGGCCGGGCGGCGCCTCATCCCCCTTTTTGGTCAGCTCCTCCATTTCCCCCGACGCCGCCTCTGCTAGGGCTCGTCCATGAAACCAATCGATCTGAGACGAAGTGGAGACCTAACAAAAAACACCCTCATACAAAGAAAAATCACGTCAATACCCCTACCCGGGGGCAGCTCATATGAGAAATTATCTTTTAACCCTCCGGTGGAGGTACTCCACGAGTTTGGGAGAAAAATTGGGTCGGTACTCTATGGCCTGGAAGTGGAGTACTAGCGGGTGTGAGCCACCCGATTGGCTACAATGGATGGCTCCAGTTAATTTAGGGGTACTGTAAAGTCCTCATAATAAGTGTGTATAATCATTTTATCTTTCTTGCCATGGTACAGGAATTATTGCATTTGTTGGTATAAAGAATCATCACATTTGTTGGTATAAAGAACTGAATTGAGTATTAAGTGTTACCTCATATCAGTGTGTGCAACAGGCTATTTACATGAGCAGAGAAGAATGCACAATAGGGTTGGGGAGTGAGAAAGAACATGGTTAATTGGGGATGGAGAAAGAACAGAGCTACTCAAAACAATAGACGGTCAGTTTTTTTTTGTTGGTTTGGAGCAGACTGTAGTAGAGATATGAATACGTCCATGTACATAGATTGGGGTGTAACTTAACATGTTTCCAGTGATATAAATTGCATTTGATTACCTTCTTGAGGTTTGGAATTTGGGGTATGTATTAGCTGTGGTACCCTCAAATTAATGACAACCGTTTATTTTTGTTGCAATCCTGATTCAGCCTATATGACGCTGCTTATTGGGATGGAAAAGATGACGCAATTAACAAAACATGAATGTTTAATGCAGGTTGTCGAGTTTATCCACGGTCCTCTTCATGGAGTGATGCTCAAAGTCAAAGGTACTATGCAATTAGCCAATTAGATTTTCCTTTCGTACATTACAATTTCCAAATACACTGATTCAGTCATTTGTATGTAAATCAATTAATTAACTGTGTAAACTTTAAAGAGGCATTGGTAAACTGGATTATGGGTTCACTGTGTACTCATTATACGGCACCTAGATTAGTCAGCTCTGTTGAGATTTTTTATTTAGGTATGGTGCCTCCATGTTGTAGTCAGCCCAATTATCTCTTGGGACATTAGATGTACATCCCAAAAGCTCCAATTTTAATCACCCTACTACAACTTTTATTCAGCGCAGTTTTTTTTTCCTAGCATTGCTCATTTGACTCCTCTCAAATTCCGAAGGAATTATTTTTTTGTTTTTGTGGGTATTCATTGACCCGACTATTAGTACTGGAATTAAAAATTTGTATGGTCTATACTAATAGTTTTGCTAGCTGCCTGGTTTCCTTTATGCTTTTGATACTATGCTCAGTCACAAATTCACAATATCCATCCATTGTGGATGAATATTGAGCGAAGAGGAGTAGCGTTGGATACTCGGTGTACTGTGTATGTTTGAAACTCTTTGAAGATGGGAGTCATCTTTATCTCGAATGCAAGTAAATGAAGATGTGCAGGGTGTTTGAGATGAAGAGAAGATGTGGAGGGTGTTTGAGATGGGGGACACTTGATTGCGTTAACCCTCTGGAGATTGTGAGCCTGCCGCTCTACCTTCTGAGCAAACAATGCATGCAGGGAGTGACAATTTTGTGGTGCTGGTGGCAGAAAATAAATGGAGCTCGGCGGCATGGTGCAGCGGAGACTCGGTGATGGCAGCGTGATGATGGACGTGCGCAGGAAGGTGGTGCTGTTTGGCGTCGTGGCGGCGCCGATGGCGGGTCATACAAGGCTACTGCATCGATCTCTCCTGAAGATGGGATGGTGGAAGACGGCGGCAGCGACTTCTCAGCGTGTGTAATGATGTGCGTTGAGTGTCGGCTGAACTGGTTGGTGCTCCCAGCACGCTATTGGGCGGCTTGATGAGGCCACCAGATTTAGATGATGTGCGTTGCTGAGTGAGGTCAGAGCGGTGGCTCTGATCGGTCCACCCCCTTCATCAAGCTTGTAAGTGTAGCGACTTTTCGCCTAGATGGTGGCTTCCGGTTGATTGATGCATTTCCTTGTAAGGCTATGTGGTTCCTGTTTTTTATTAATAAAAAAGGCTGTGTGCATCCTTTGAATGCAGAGGCCGGGGGGAACAGCCTCCATTTCTAAAAAAAATTTAGTAAATGGAGCTATTCGTCAAGAACAACGTGGAGGAATTCATATTTCATGTGTGCAGATCATATTGATGAGTGCAAAACTGTGCAAAAAACTGACAACAAGAATAAGCCGAGAAGCACGACAATGGAAACTACCGTCCACGGATCTAGTTAAAATTATTATTGAATGAGCCTTCCATATGACAGAGGTACTGATGGCTGGATCCATGAACAAAAGATTCAGTTAATTACAGTAGCATATATCACCCACACTCCTGTTTCTAATATACACTAATTTCTATGTGAATGGTATATGTATCACAACCCCTTTCTTCATTGATCACACCATCGAAGCACAATCAGACTAAAGAATTTCATCACAGATGCTATGCCCACATATATAGTCACTCTGATGCGACATGTTTAAATTGAAGTTACTGAAGCCCGGTGTTTCACTCTCCTGCAAGATAATAAGGGTGTATAAATTTGCAAACGCTGACCAACATCATTCATCAGAATCAAGAGTTGAATTGTTTCAATCCTTCAGTTAAATCTCACACATGAGGAAGCAATTTTCCTTCACGGGGCCACTGTGGGGCCGGGGCGTCTTTGATGTTGAGTCCTCAACGCCTCCTCCGGCAGAAGTTCGCCGTCGGTGATGGCGTTGACGGTGGCGGGGAGGCTCTTAGACTCCCTGCACCAGCGAAGGTTCTTGCGGACCATTTCCATGAGGGTGCCAGCCTTGGAGTCGTGCGCATGGAGAGTTATGTGGTCTCATCGCCCTTGGTCGGCATCACCACCCCTCTGCCAGGTCAAGAAGGAGGTGGCACCACCACCGAATATGACGGAGGAGGAGGCCGAGGCAGAGTTCCAACAACATCTCACCATTGCCCAATGACTATCGTTAGAAACAATCTGGCCGACACATGTAGGTGGGCGGAGGTGTGTCGGCAAAAGAGTGTGGGATCATGACGATCCCTGACGACAGCGACGACGATGACGACAACGACGAAAAAGGGGAGAACGATGATGGTTGGGACCACGGTAGGAAGGACGGCAGCGGTGAGACTGGAGTGGCACTGGTGGGCGTACAACCGATATCATTAGTTTTATATTAGTTTAGTTGAGTTTCAAATTTCATTCAAATTCGCAAAAAAAACTTCTGAATTTGAGTGAAGTTCGTCGTTATATATGTTCTAATTATTGGTTTCAAGAGTTTGGAACGAAATGCTAGTAGGAGCATCGATGGGGACACCCGACCCAATAGCTTGACAATTTTTCTCGACGCTCCTTGAGCCAGCCCCGCACATTTCCGTACGTTCTACTCAAGCACCACATCTTGGCACGGTTCATGCACACAAAGTGGCGGAGCTGCATGTTGTTTATGATGTCAATTGACATCACAAAAATCTGATGAACACCATGGTATTAGGAAATCCGCTTCGGTGCCCGGGCTCATCTGAGCCCGGTTGCTTTTCCGATTTTTTTGAATTTTAAAAACGCTTCAAAAAAATCTGAAAAAAAATATGCGCAAACATATTCATGTATCCAATATTCGTGTAAATTTTCGACCGAAAATATCAATTTTTGCGTCCTGTGCAAAAAAGACAAAAATCTGACAGACAAAATATGTGAACAGTCCACTATTCAAAAAGACAGATTTGTCTTTTTTACACAGGGCGCAAAAATTGATATTTTCTGTCGAAATTTTACACGGGTGTTGAATACTTCAATATGTTCATGTCTAATTTTTTTCAAAATTTTTCGAAGTATTTTAGTATTTTAAAAATATCGGAAACAAAACCGGGCTCATCAAAACGCCCCTCTCATACATACATTAGTTTTTACCCTAAAATTACTAGACAATGACCTCACTAGCCTAATCTAACATTTATTTTAGGCTTTTGACATCAGTTGCTCCTAATCCTAGATCCGCCACTAACGCAAACCCACTCCTATCATGTTTTTTTCTGCGTTGATTTTGTTTGGGAAAGGAAGAGGGCGAATCAGACGTTTTAGCAGGTAATCAAATTGACTCAGTCCAGACGTCCCGCGTAACACCTACCTCCTCCGTTTCTCAATATAAGATGTTTTAGCTTTTTGATAATTGAGGAGAACTATTGATTGTATTGATTTGTTTAGAGCAGATTACATCGTATATGTAGTACAAGCCAACGGACATAGCGTTGGGTTAGGTATCCTATTACAATACGTATTGGAGTCCTAAGTGGACTCATATCGGTAACACCCCCCGGCAGTGTCAACGTCGGGTGTCAATGATGTTGAGGCTGGATCGAATGTCGATGAATGGAGCAGTGGGTAGACCCTTGGTGAATATATCTGTAAATTGGGCAGTGGTTGGAACATGTAGAACACGCACATCGCCAAGTGCGACCTTCTCGAGAACAAAATGAATATCAATCTCAATGTGCTTCGTACGACGATGATGAACAGGGTTGGATGCCATGTAGACTACAGATATGTTGTCACAGTAGACGATAGTTGCACGATCTAGTGGACGATGAAGCTCGGCAAGTAGTTGGAGAAGCCAAACTGTCTCAGCAACAGCATGCGCAACAGACATGTACTCCGCTTCAGCTGATGACTTGGAAACAGTAACCTACCTTTTGGAAGACCATGAAACAAGATTATCACCCAAATATACACAATAGCCGGATGTGGACCGTCGAGTATCAGGACAACCCGCCCAGTCCGCATCTGAATAAGCTGTCAAACTTGTGGGAGAAGAAGAATTGATAAGTAAGCCATGATCAAGAGTGCCTTTGAGATAGCGTAGGATTTGTTTGACATGGATGAAATGAGAAAGACGAGGATCATGCATGTAGAGACAAGCTTGTTGGACAGAGTAGGAGATGTCAGGACGTGTGAGTGTAGCATATTGGAGTGCACCGGTTATACTACGATATAGACTAGGATCGGGTACGAAATCACCATCAGCCGAAAGTTTGGATCCAACATCAGCTGGCGTACGAGAGGGTTGACAGTCAGACATGCCAGCACGAGTAAGTAAGTCAAGAATATATTGGCGTTGAGAAAGAAAAAGATTATCAGCGGAACGAGTGACAGCAATGCCGAGAAAATGATGTAGGGTTCCTAGATCAGTCATAGAGAATTCATTGTTGAGTGACGAGATGATGTGGTGGAGAAAAGAATCAGAGGAAGCGGTGAGAATAATGTCATCAACATAGAGTAAAAGATAGGCAGTATGATCTTTAGAGTGAAAAATGAATAAAGAGGAATCAAATTTTGAGGGTGTAAAGCCAATTGTTTGAATAAACGTAGCAAACCGATGAAACCATGCCTGAGGGGCTTGTTTAAGACCGTACAATGATTTGTGAAGAAGACAAACGAGAGTGGGAGAAGCGGGATGTTCAAAACCCGAGTGCTGCTGACAATAGACAGCTTCATTGAGAGTGCCATTGAGAAAAGCATTTTTGACGTCAAGTTCATGAATAGGCCAACAAGGAGAAACATCAATACTAAGAACGACACGAATAGTACTTGGTTTGACAACATGAGAGAAGTCTCATCATAATCGATGCCGTGTTGTTGATAAAAACCACGATAGGCCCAACAGGCTTTATATCGAGCAAGAGTACCATCAGCGTGAAATTTCTGCCGAAAAACCCATTTACCGGAGACAACATTGGCATTAGCTGGTTTGGAAACGAGGGTCCATGTATTATTTTGAGAGTGAGAGCATCAAACTCATCGCGCATAGCAGCATGCCAGAGCGGATCAAGAAGGGCATGCTTGTAAGTTGTGGGAATTGGTTTAGTCGACGAACGGGAAGATGAAAGCCACGCTTGCCTCGAGTTCGCATGACATGGTCATTGTGAGGAATTTCAATGGAAACCGCATTGGGAGGAATCGATGCAGCAGAGAGGGCCACTGGAGAAGAGGCCGAGGAGAGATCGGGATCATATGTTGCCGCGGCAGGAGAAACAGAAGAAATTTCTATCGTGGCAGGGGTTGGCGGCAAGGTGTAATCTGCCCCGGCAGAAAATTCTGCCGCGGTAGGAGTTTGCGGTGTGATAGGGGTGGGGCATGGGTCGTGGGCAGAGGTGTCTGTTGGTTCGGTAGGGGTGAGGGGGATGAGCTATAGGTTGGGATAAGAGGGGTCGTTGGGTAGGATTGGTGATAGATGGTGGTGTGGTAGATGTCGGGGAGGAGGCGGTGGCATATGGAAAGACGTTTTCATCGAAAGTGATGTGACGAGAAATCAGAACACGGCCAAAGGAGGGATCGTAACAACGAGAGCCCTTGTGATCATCGGAGGGTCCAAGATAAACACATGGAAGAGAGCGAGGTTTGAGCTTGTGTTTGGTGGTGGCGGTGATATTTGGGAAACATAAACATCCAAAAACACGAAGATAGGAATAGTCAGGATGATGGAGAAAAAGGCATTGAAAAGGTGTATAGAGGGGACATGTTTTTGTTGGTCGGATGTTGAGAAGGAAAGTGGAGGTACGAAGAGCTTCGGCCCAAAAGCTAGGAGGAAGTGAAGCTTGTATGAGGAGGGTGCGTAGGATGTCATTGATGGATTGTAGAGATCGTTCTGCTTTTCCGTTTTGAGGAGATGTGTATGGGCAAGAAAACCGAAGAAGGGTGCCAATAGAGAGAAAGAAATTGCGGTTGCTAGCATTATCGAATTCACGACCATTGTCGCATTGAATAAAGCGTATGGGAAGGCCAAAGTGCACAAGAGCATATTGTCGAAAATTAAGAAAAAATGTGTGAGCATCCGACTTGGCCCGAACAGGAAACGTCCATACGTAATGAGAATAATCATCAAGGATAACTAGATAATATTTAAAGCCAGAGACACTAGGGATAAGGGATGTCCATAGATCACAATGTAGTAGTTCAAAAGGAAAAGAACTAGCCATAGTAGAAGTACTAAACGGGAGGCGAACATGTTTGCCGCATTGACTGACATTGCAGAGGGAAGAATCATGAGACGAACTAGAGCTAGGGATATAAAATTCTTGAAGCATAGATGATAGTGTACTTTTGTTGGGATGTCCCAGTCGACGATGCCAGAGATCAACAGAGGCGTGCAAGGCATGCGGAGTGGAGGAGGACGCGGTGTGGAGAGGGTATAGGTCAACGAACTATTGTAGTGAGCCAGAACCGTCCCGGTGTTCAGATTTCAGATCTTTGATTTCAGATCTTTCACAGATAAGCCAAAAGGGTCGAATTCCAAAGAGACAAAATTGTCAATAGTAAACTGACGAACAGAGATGAGATTTCTGATGAAGGATGGAGCAATGAGAATATTGCGCAAGAGAAAATTTTGAGTATGATTTGGAATAGAGGAGTGACCAGTGCATGTGATGGGTATAGAGGAGCCATCACCGACGATAATGGATGAAAAATTAGAAGGATAACAAGATGACAGCAAATTCAAATTAGAAGACATATGCGAAGATGCACCTGAATCGAAAATCCAATCTGTACCTTGGTTATTGGGCATGAAATTGTTCATGGCGGCGACAAAGGCGGACTGATCCCAGCTTGGTGTCGAAGACGCGGGCAGAGAGGCTAATGGAGCCGGGGTTGCAGTCATGTAAGGTAGGCTCGGAGGAGCACCGTACATGTATGGTGTAGTCGGTGGTGGAGTCGCATAACCAAGCGAATAGATGGGTGCCGTAGCAGGGGCGCCGTATGTCGGCGAAGATCCTGTTGATGGGCGAAGACCAGAGTTCCAAGCATCGTAGTACGCCGGGGGTGCGCCGTAGGAAGATGGTGTCGTCCAGGGCATCGGCCATGTTTGAACGAGGCCGGTCCAAGGATCATAAGGTGGGCGCCATGTTGATGGAGTAGTGGGCGGAGCCGGAGGAGGCGCTGGTGTCGATGTAGAAGTAGAGATAGGATCGCCGGCGGCGGTGAAGAGAGGTCGTGACAGCGGCGGTGGGGGTTTTGACGGCGGAGCCATGCCGAGGTGTGGAAAACCTAGACGTTTGATACCATGATAATTGAGGAGAACTATTGATTGTATTGATTTGTTTAGACCAGATTACATCGTATATGTAGTACAAGCCAACGGACATAGAGCTGGGTTAGGTATCTGACGTGGGGTTACCACGAGGTCATCCTTGGGTTTAGAGAAGAGGAGAAGATAGTGGTGTTGGTGAATCCGTCGGCTGACAAGCGAGGTTTACCCAGGTTCAGGCCCCCGAAGGTAAAAGCCCTACGTCCTGTTTGTCTGGTATTGATGGATGAGATTACAGTGGAACTACAATGGCGAAATCATTAGATGCGATCTCGCTAGGGTTTCGGTGGCTAGTCTCAACGTGTCCCTAGCCGGTAACCCTCCCAGCCCTTAAATAGTAGGGCTGGGTCTCGGGAATCCTATACCGACTAGGGTTACAGCTCATAACCGACCTTGATTTTTTCTAGTCTTGGGCTTGTTTCCTTCGGTATGGGCCTTCCTCTCGGCCTTGTTCCTCAGGCCATGATGATGTTTTGAACACCGGGTATCCAAACCGTGGGGCACCCGAGGGGCGCACCCACATCAGTAGCCCCCGAGGACCTGATAGACTTCAAGGAGTCTGACATGGACTCCACCCTTAGTCAGGTGTTCAAGTAAGGTTGTTTTCAACTTTAGATATTATGCTTCGTACCCGTTTCGCAGGGTGCTTTAGTCGTGGGATGCTCGACATGGCAGGCCTGGTTCACTCGACAGTATCGGGACCAGTTAAGTGCTCTTGGGCACAAACTCTGCCAGCCTACATCAGACTCGAGTCCTCGGGCTTGAATCCGGAAGCTTGACCATTCGACTCAGGAGTTTGCGGTCTCACAGAGTCGAACTGAGCTTATAGGGTACCCAACGCATCCGTCGGGATTTTCATCACGCCTGTTGGCGCGACACAGTTGTCAGGTACCTCAGCTGTTGCTGTCAGTCCCGGACCTACACGACAAATCGGTGGGTCTTACCTTTGCATGGTAAATGCAGCATCCGAGGGTCAATTGTATCTGATTCATCTCAGGAATTTTCTTTGTTTCTGCTTGGGTTAGACCGGAGTCGATAACCTCTCGAGTGCCTTTTAGTCTTTCAGTTATCGGGTGCGTGACAGCGCTCCGGATGGGAGTAGTCCCCGAGATTATGCTGAATTACTTGTGATTGGGGATAATCTCAACCCGCTGACCTTGTAGACTGCTCTGAGAATTTTTTGCTCCCGATGGGAGTAACATGGTGTATACGAAATTCTAGTCGAGTGCTCTCAGGACCCGATGTTGTATTAGGTCAAGTGTATTGTGAAGAATTTGAATTAAGTCTGACCTTGGATTACGCCGTTGACGACGTCATCGGCATGCTCGCCGCAACCGATGCACTCTGCCGCTTGGCCTGCCACAAAATGACAGGACGAGTCGTCACGTCAATTTGACCACACGTCGTGGTTTTTATGCGGCGCAATGATGGTGGTCTCCTCGTTTCCCATGCGTAGTGGACGATACAGCCCGCGACGGTTGCCCTCTGCGCTTGCCGCGTGTAGGGCTTGATTTTTGCCGTTCCGGACGATGCGAAAATCAAGGCCCAAGATCGCTCTGCCCTAGAGGATAAATAGGGGTGTACGGGCGACGGGGTGAAAATCCCCATTCTCACCGCCCAGTTCGTCCTTTCTCTTGCGCCCTGCAGCTGTCCTCCCAGCCAAAACAGAGAACAAGAGAGCTTTACTCCTCCCCGCGCCGCCATGACGAAGAGAACCAGCAGCAAGAAGACCATCGGAGCCGCCGTCGATGCCACCGCGGCGGGCGATCTGAAGAAGGTGCACGGCAACTGGCAACGGTCCTCCGTGACCGAGCGCCAGCTTGAGGTGCTGCGCCGCGACGGCCACCTGCTGTCGCTGGGGAAGATGAAGACACGGGCTCCCGGCGACGAGGTTTCCCCTCTCCCCCGAGACGACGAGCGCATCTGCTTCGTCGACTTCGTGAACAAGGGATTCACCTTCCCTGTTCACGAATTCTTCCGCGGCTTGATGTACGCGTATAGCTGCACGACTTCACCCCCAACGCCGTGCTCCACATCTTCTGCTTCATCGTCTTGTGCGAGTGTTTCCTGGGGATACACCCGCACTGGGGGTTGTGGCAGCGGATATTCAACGTGAAGCGCAACGCCGGTGCTCACGGCGTGTATCCCGTGGGCGGCTTCGGGATCCAGACGCGCGGGGACATCGACTACTTCGACCTGAAGCAGCTCGAGTCCGCGCAAAACTGGCGGAAGAAGTGGTTCTACGTTTCCGACACCTGCAAGCCGGGGCAGTTGTACGGAGTGCCGCCATTCCGAGGCGGCATCGCTGTGGAGAAGAAAAACTCGTGGTCGCACCGACCCGACGCCCGAGAGGCCAAGGAAGCGTCTCCGTTACTGTCTCGGGTGGCAACGTTGTTGAAGACCGCGGGCAAGGAGGTGAATGGGGTGCACCTGATCGCCACGTTTATCAAACAGCGCGTGCACCCTATTCAAGCTCGGGAGCACCCGCTGTATGAGTACGTTGGTGCCGCGAACGCGACACGCGTATCTGAAGAGGAGCTTTCGGCGGGCGAGGTTGAGGCTCGCGTGTGCGCTCTGACCATGTTGAAGGTTAGTGATGCGTACGCCTTCGATCCGCCGGTCATCCCCTTCAGCACGGAGCACCCTGTGCATGAGGTAATCGTGTGGTTTCTATTGCTTTGCTTTGAACCAGTGTTTCTTTTGGCCTTTTCTCAACCTTTTGTTTACTGTTGCCCTTTGAAGGGGTTCTCCACTTTTTTTAGTCTGCCGCCGCTGCCCGAAGGTACCGATGGCAATGGGTACCCATTATCCACCTACCCTGCGGGTTTTTACCCTATAGGGTGAGGGTTTGGTAAAAGGAAATTACCCATGGGTATGCAAATGGTAAAATGTGTGTACCCAGTGGGTATAGTGGGTGCGGGTGTGGTATAGCAGAACCCATACCCACATACCCACGTACCCAGTTTGTTTTGCATATGAAACGAGAATTTCTCTAGAAAAATCACAATTTTCAAAATTTAATACCTAGAGCAAACAAGACAAGTGCTAAATTTACAGTCAATTTGGTTTAACCCTAAGACTAATTAGGTTTTACTTTATCCCACCCCGCCGTCAGGCCCGCCGCGTCTAATTCAACTCATGACACGACGCCCCGACCAATCGCCCTCGCCTCCAATCGCTTCATCTCCTGCATCATGGACGTCCCGACGCCCCGCACGATCGATCTCATCACCCAGGACCGAATTAGTGAATAAATAATCCTACATGTCATTGTTTTTATTATATGTTATGTTGTTAATATTACCTCGTTAAGTTGTTGGGTGGGTTTACCCACGGGTTTTTAATACTCTGCGGGTGCGGGTATGGTATAAAATCTATACCCAGATGCGGGTACGGGTGTGGGTGCGGGTAAGATACGTAGGACGCGGGTGCGGGTTTGGTTAAGCTATACCCATACCCAATGGGGACGGGTGCCATCGGTACCCGAAGGAAAGGGCACATCCGCTGTCCCAGACTTGCGGGTGGACCCTGATGACCGGGACATCTCTGTCTCCTCCGCTGTGTCACCCGATGACACAGAAGGTGCGGACAGCGATGATGTTCCGCTGGAGACCCGCCGGAAACGAGTCCGCCCCACCGGCTCGAAGCTGCCAAGGAAATCACAGCCGAGTGCCGGTGTCAACGATTCGGGCTCGTCCTCGTCTCCTATTTGAGCCGGCGACGAGATTGCTCCGGTGCAAGGTCACGCGGCCCCTCCGTCGAAAAGGGCCCGCGTTTCCTCGGACTTCTTCGACCCCGACGTCCTCCTGACTGAGCTGAGCTTGTAAGTCAACACCTTGATTTTTCTGTTTCTTTTTCTGCGACCTTGATGTTTTGTACTTTTTGGAGTAATTCGACTGTCCTTTCCAGCGACTCTTCCGGTGAGAAACACACTCAGCCGGGTATGGGCAAGCCAGAGGAGGAGTGTGAGAGCGCAGACCCTAGTTCAAAGGGTACCATGGCTCCTCCACCGCCGCCCGATCGCGGCGCTGCGGCGGACACTTCTATGGCGACTGCCCCTGGTGATGACCTCGTCACCATCGTCAGCATTCCTCCTTTGGCGTCCGTCGAGCACGTAAGTCGTTTTACTCTTTGTTTTCTGTTGTCGGGTGCGCGTAAGCGCTCCCGATGGGAGTAGCACTCGAGTCTATATGCGACTATTTATAGTCGGGTATAGACTCAAGCCACTTTCTTTGATTTTGACTTGTGCTCTTCGTATGATCGGGTGCGCGCCAGCGCTCCCGATGGGAGTAGCCCCCGAGTCCATATGCAACTTGGAACAGTTGGGTATGGACTCAGAAACATGCATTTAACTTTTTTCCTTTGTGCTTTCACAGCCGGTTGTGTGCGACCTGCTGGGCATAGGCTGCCGCTATGCCGCCATGGAAGCAGAGGTTGCCCGGCTCAGCCAGCAGTCCGCTGACCTGCAACGTAAGTTTCTCCTGTTTGCTCAGCTTAGTTCTTCCATTGTGCTTCTTCCTTATTGTGTATTATCTGCAGAATCTCTTGCGCGAGTCCGCTGACCTGCAAAATATTGGGTTACTTGTTAAGAAAAGATTTGACTTTTTCCCTGATTTATTTTCTGCCTAAAACCCCAAAACCCTAGCTTTCCAAAGGAAGTAGGTCAAAACCATCTTCAAAAATTCTACAAAAATTCAGGGAGTATCCCCAACCAGTGTATAACCCAAATATGTAAAAATATTTGATACCTTGTTAAGAAAATATTTGATCTTTTTCCTATCTAAGTTTCTGCCAAAAATTTCGGTTATTTTGAAAACCCCATAAATCATTTCTCCTTTTCATAAAAACTCCCAAAATAGGTGACCATAACCATTACCTATCTCAGGGAAAATTTTGGTCTTAATCCCATTTGATTTGAATCCCCAAAACATGATTTTGCTTTTTGACCAAAGGTGTTCGATGAAATTTTTGCAAAGGCCAAGTTTGGAATTTGGGTAAACATTGTTCTGCAAAGTTGTAGAAATTTGGTTTTGGCACCAAGTGACACAATCAGTTTTTCAGTTAGAGCCCCAGGTTGAGGAAATCGTCCTGATGCCGATGTCGGCATGGCCAGGACATGGGCATGGCCGTGCCCGACGGCGCCGCCCCATTGTGATCGCCGCCGTTGGCCTCCCCATCTGCTCCCCTCGCGTCCCCTGCTTCTCCTCCATTTCCCCGGACCCCCCCGAGCCACGCGTCGCCGCCCCCTTCCCTGTGCGCCGTCGGCCGCGTGACGACGCACCGCACCCACAGTGACCGCCGCTGGACCCCTCCCCTCACCAGTGCCGGCACTGCACGCCCGTGCCGTCGGTCTTATCCCCTCCCCGCGAAACACGTCGTCCAGCCTCTGCCCTCCTTGCTCCGCGACGCGCCGCCCGCTACACCATCGACGAGATGGTCGTCGTCTCACCGCTGCGGCCGGGACACCTCACCCCGCACCAGTGCCCAGTCCCGACCGTCCCTATCCACTGCCGCGGATCCCTCGTCGACAGCAAGGCCTCGATGCTACACCAACGATGCGAATCCCGTCATCTCCCCTGCCACGGCCTCCTCGTCCCGCCACCCCGCCACCAGCACCACACCCCTCGTCCAATCCAGTTTCCCCGGAACCCGTAGCCACCCTCGCCGGAGCCTTGGGTGACCTGAGCCGCCGTCCCTGTCCTCGACGGTGAGCACACCGGCGATGACCATCCCCTCCCCTCTCTGTTTCTTTTTTTGTTCTTCAGGTGCGTACCGGTTCGGCCCAGCAGACGCTGACTAGTGGGCCCCGTCGGTCAGGATTTTAAACATTTCCAAAGCGTTTTCCTTTTTATTTTTCTCTGTTTTAGAAAAGGCAGATTTTAGGGCTGAATTTGGAAGGCCATATCTTTCTCAAAAATAATCAGAAAAATACGAATCTGTTTGCAGTAGCTTTGTTTTGAAATTCTCTATCCATTGGCACTAGTTTTGAAGGATTTGAAGTTCATTTGCTTTGGGAGTTGTTGAGTAGCTTTGAAGGATTTATAACGCCTAGTTTTGATTTCTTTAATAGATTCCAACCATTTTAACGAAGGAGAAGTTGATCCCACGACAGAAGGCAAGCCATCAGGCCCCAACCATCTGTTCCCAAGTCATCGATGCCTTATTTGACTTGTTTGTTACTTGTTTGAATGGTAGTAGCATCTCACATGCCATATCACATGCTTATCATTTCATGCTTATGATTTCATGCAAATTTATTATTGCCACCTTATTTCCTGTAATACGATAAACTCATGTTCCGTGAGTTGAGTTCCGGTACCCCGTCTAAATACACGTTGGGTCCTACCCAAGTGGATTGAAGCGGCTACTTTTCTGTAGAGTTGTGGCGTCGCGTTGGACGGTACCATGCACCACTCCCCATTCCGATGACGATGGACTGGGGGAACTGCCGCAGTCAATGGAATGGAGGAACGGGATCGCGTGGATGCCTCCGCTAACTTTGTAGTCCACCTGTGGCTGTTACTGGCCAGAGGCATCTCCGCCATCGCCCGGTTGATGCTAACCGATTGTTTTATTTTATTTTCTTACTCGACCCGTGGCTGCTACTGGCCGGAGGCATCTCCGCCATCGCCCGGTTGATTTTGGTTATTTTTACTTTCTTACTCGACCGTGGTTGTCACTGGCCGGAGACATCTCCGTCCTCGCCCGGTTGATTTTGTTATTTTATCTTTACTCAACCTATGGCTGTCACTGGTCGGAGGAAACTCCACCATCGCCCGGTTGACCTTACTTTACCTTACTGAACTGCTATGTGGTTAATTCATGCTCATGTATATCTTGTGGACTAACGTTTGTTGTTGTCTTATGGTTGAGAATAAAATTTAATTAAGAAGATAATCACCTCCGTCGACTAGATTGAGTCTTATAGTGCCACTTGCCAAACACAACCGCACAACCATGCGTCATTGAAATGGGCAGACCGTAGTTTAGTAGCCTATCAAGCCTCTTTTGATGCTACCCACTTGGCAAGTCTAGTCGGTTACTGCATAGTTGTGGTCGGGGCTAGTCTTGTGAAGGTTCCGGAGCTAGGCGTTTCTCATGAGTTGGGGACGTGCCGGATTCACTTCGTCATAAGACTTAGCCCGAGTGGTAAGTCAGTAGCTACACAAGGAGTGTCTTGGTAGAGCGGACGACTACGGGGGAATAGGTTTGTGCTGTAGGTACCGGCGGTACAAGCTTAGACCCCAACGTGTGGATAAAAGTTGCAACCTCTCGAGAGTGTCAAATCTAGAATCTAGTATGGTTCCTACCTAAGGAACGGTGTTGGGTCCAGTCACACTAGAGTCAGTCTAGTCGAACACGGAGAAATAAATTCACCAAGCGGTCAGAGTTGGCCAAAGCTGAATGAGCAGAAAAGTGGACCATAGTTGGTCAAAGCTAAGCCCCGAAGCGGACCAGAGTTGGTCAAGCTTGAGAACATAAGTGTTGTGGATATGGTTGTGTGGAAATGAGACTCGTTCTCATAAGCCGGTTTTCGTCACAGGTAAGTAGGTAAGTTAAGTCCAACCGTTAAGCTTGGACTCGCACTTGCACATGCCATGCCATATAGAATCGTTGGTTACGGTTGATTGTGGATTGATGTCTTGCGAGTACATTCCATGTACTCACCTGGCTTTTCATGTGGCCAGATCCTCCTACCTCCGTCACCGAGTACCCCTTATACGAGAACTAGATCCGGTATCCAGGCAGAGCCCCGTGGAGTTAGGCCCTCTTCGTCGCACGCTTCCGCCAATCCGCTGACGCCCTCTGATGAAGTCATGTTCGATAAATAATGTAAAAACTGTTGTGTGCGCTAGGGCGCAGCCTTGTAATGAGACCCTTGTAATCCATCGTCGGTTCCCCGACTCCTTAATAAAGTGGTTATGTTCTGTTATCAAGTTGTCATATATTTAGTGCTCCTGGGACTGATATATGGGGTAACCCGGTCTCCAGATCGGGGTGCCACACTCCTCCGGCTCGTGGCGGGAGTCTGGAGTTTGATGGCGGATTTGTTTCCACTGGATGGCGGCCGAAGACCTGGCCTGATGGGAGCTGGAGGGTTGGGGTGAGAGGTGCTGCGCCTTCTTCCTCAAGACGCCATGGTGGTGGAAGGAGAGAGATGGAAGCTGCGCAACGGCGTTCCCCTTCCCTCTAGTTCCAAGCGGTTCGTCCCCGGCGTCGGAGTGGATGGCCGTGGCTTGAGCTTGGTGCTCGTAGGCGGCTGCAGAGGACCTTATTGCATTCCTCAAATCTTTTGTAAGGTCTTTTATCTGAAAAGTGTCACAACTACGCCACCAGTGGAGAGCTGTGACGCAACTATGGCGGGAAATGGTTAATTCAATGTGTGTGTTGTCGTGCTGTGCACGAGTGTGGGCCGAGCCCGTGTAAGAGTTGGCCCAGGTAGTGGCCGGTGTCGAGGGGATAAGTAGTCTGTGGTAGGGAGGAGTGAACGCATTGAACATTGTATCAACTTTCTGCTCAAGTCAATCGAGTCTCCTCCTTCCGTATCTCTCTTGCTCTCCTTCGCCTACCTCAAAATTCTATGTTGTTCGCCATGGATCCCTCAAGGACCATGACATCTGGTATCAGAGCCCGCTGAATTTTTTTTCCTCGCTTCACGCTTGGCTTGGATCGTAATTCCGATGAGAGGTTGCTGGTGGATTCGTTTTGCCGGCGTAATACCAATCTGAGGTTGATTGGCTTAGCGGAGGTCGTCAACACGGCTCCGAAGAAACCGACGCTTGCAGTGCGCCAAGTAGTGGAATCCATGGAGGCGATGGAGGCGCAGATTCTGGAATTGATTGACAAGCGCTTCGAGACACAGCAGGAGAATCTCACCTCCCAGTTCTCGGATCTGCAGCAACAACTGGATGAGCAGACCACGAGGATGACGTAGATGCAGGTTAAGGTTGATTTGTTGTTGGACACTCTCGGCAAGGTGCAGCAGGAGCGTGCCGCGACTGCGGATCAGGTACCCACACCACCGGCAGATCACGCAAGACAGCGGGGTATCAACGGACCAGCTCCCCCTCCCCTGGTGATACCGAGCAACGGCGCAGGGCCCGGTGTCGTTGGTCATGCTCCAGGGCACACGCTACCACCACAACCGCCTCCGCCAGGTCGACCTCGTCCAAATCTTCAGATCACCGCACCTGGCAACGAACCACATGTCGAATTTCCTCCACCTACTCCGATTGTGCGTGATTATGCTGAGAGTTCGGCGAGTGGTGGGGACTCGGGTAGGCGTTCGCAGTGGGTACCGAAGATGGATTTCCCTAAATTTGATGGTACGGATGCACGGATCTGGATCGATAAGTGCCACACTTTTTTCGAGTTGTACCAAATTCCTGCTGGTTTTCGTGTTGCTGCCGCTACAATGTATTTGCGAGAAGGCGCTGCCCATTGGTATCAATCGTACAAGAAGCTCGTTGGTTTTCATGATTGGGATAAGTTCTGTGCGGATTTGTTAATAGAATTCGAATGCGATAATCAGCGTGATAAGAACAGAGAGTTGTTGGCACTGCGTCAGACTGGTACAGTACTGGAATATCGTAGACAATTCGATCTGTTGGTCTATCAGATTCGTCTATATGATCCTTCTTTTGGTGGTCTAATGCTGGTATCTCATTTCATCAATGGACTGAAGGATGGACTTAAAGCAGCAGTTGAGTTGCAGATGCCTAACACGGTGCAGCAAGCTTGTTTGTTTTCACAAGTGCAGGAAGGCATTTTAGCGCGTGCCGCAATTGGGACTGGTAAATATGATCACGGCCACAAACAGTCAAGCACAACTCGTTTTGAGAAAGGGGATTTGTGGAAAGCAAAGCAACTGAAGGAGTACCGTCGAACCAATGGATTGTGCTACCGGTGTGGGGAGAAATATGCACCTGGACATCAGTGTGCAGGGCAGCAAATGGCTCAAGTGAAAGCAATGCAACATGTGGAAATACTTTCTAATGAAGTGCTAGATGCTATTACTCAGGGTGAGGACACTGATGAAGAGCAACTAATGCATGTATCCTTGCATGCATTGTCAGGTTCTGATCATAGTAATTCTATTCGGTTGAGAGCTTTGGTGGATAACAAGGTGATGCTTATACTTATTGACTCTGGTAGTTCTCACAGTTTTATTGATTCCTCCTTGGTGTCCAAGATTCAGTGCACTGTTACACCATTGCCTAGTACATCAGTGAAAGTGGCTAATGGTCAACTGATGACATGTGACAATCAAGTGTCCAATTTGTCGTGGTGGGTGCAGGGATACACTTTTCAGACCAATATGAAAATTCTGGACCTCGGAGGGTATGATGCTATTCTGGGAATGGATTGGCTGTCACTTTGGGGTCCTATGACTTGTCATTGGAAGGAGAAATGGGGTCAGTTTACATATAAGGGACAGTTAATCAAGTTGCAAGGGCTACTGTCACCTGAGTCTTTTCCAGCTGAACCGAAATTTCTGCCGATCAGTTTGTTAAGTGGCAGAAGGGTAATGGAGTGTGGGCAACTGCCATTCTGGATCCAGTTACTGAAACTATTGCTCTTGCACCTCCTGCCACAGTTCAGTCAGTCTTAGACACTTATGCATCTGTGTTTCAGGATCCCAAGACATTACCTCCACACATGCAATATGATCATGCTATTCATACATTGCCTGATGCTGCTCCAGTTAATTCCAAACCCTATAGGTATGCACCTTTTCAGAAAACTGAAATTGAAAAACAGGTAAAGGAAATGTTAGCAAGTGGCCTGATTGTACCTAGCATGAGTCCATTTGCATCTCCTGTGCTTCTGGTTAAGAAAAAAGATGGCACATGGAGGTTTTGTGTTGATTATAGGCGTCTTAACACAATTACTGTCAAAAGTAAATTTCCTATGCCAATTGTAGATGAGCTTCTGGATGAATTAGCTGGTACAACAGTGTTCTCCAAATTGGATCTTAAGTCTGGGTATCATCAGATAAGGATGGTGGAATCTGACGAACACAAAACAACTTTTAAAACCCATCATGGCCAGTTTCAGTTAAAGGTGATGCCCTTTGGTCTCACTAATGCTCCAGCAACTTATCAGTGTTTAATGAATACAGTGTTTGCCCCATACATAAGACAATTTGTGCTAGTTTTTATGGATGACATTTTGGTCTATAGCAAATCCCTAGCAGAACATGTTATCCATTTGGAGCAGGTTTTTCAAGTGTTGCAGCAACACAAGCTATATGCCAAAAGAAGCAAATGTGTGTTTGCAGTGGATAAGGTGGAATATCTGGGGTATACTATCTCTGCAGCAGGAGTGGCCACTGATTCAACTAAGATACAGGCAGTGTTGCATTGGCCTGTACCTAAAACAGTGATAGAATTGCGAGGTTATTTGGGTTTCACTGGTTATTACCGAAAGCATGTGAAGAACTACAGTATCATAGCCAAGCCTTTAACTAATTTGTTGAAAAAGAAATCATTTGCCTGGACTGATGACAGTGAACATGCATTCCATAATCTGAAGCAAGCTTTGGTGAGTGCTCCAGTGCTTGCATTTCCTGATTTTTCCTTACCATTCTGCCTGGAAACAGATGCTTGTGGCACAGGGATAGGAGCTGTGTTAAGTCAGAATGGTCACCCCATTGCTTATCTCAGCAAGGCCCTAGGGGAACAAAATCAGAGGCTGACGATATATGAAAAGGAGTTTCTTGCTATCATGTTGGCTGTGGCCAAATGGAGACCTTATTTGCAAAATGGTCCGTTTGTGATTAAAACTGACCACAAGAGCCTTTGTTATTTGGAGAATCAGGTGCTTGGTTCTGATTTGCAGAAAAAAGCTATGACTAAACTTATTGGACTGTAGTATAGCTTCAAATATAAGAGGGGTGTGGATAATGTAGCAGCTGATGCTCTGTCTCGAGTGGGCCATTTCATGCAATTAACAGCAGTATCTATTGATCAGCCAATTTGGATTCAGGAGGTACTTAATTCCTATGAATTAGATCCAGCTGCTCAAGCTTTGCTCTCAGCTCTAGCAATTTCAAATGTTGATCATCCTGGTTATGTTCTTCAAGATGGACTGATCAGATATCATGGCAAGGTTTGGGTGGGAGCAAATGCAGGGTTGCAAACTAAAATTATTCAGGCTTTTCATGCTTAACAAATTGGAGGGCATTCTGGGATTTTGGGCACCTATCAGCGACTGAAGAAGCAGTTTTCTTGGGCTGGATTGAAACCAGCTGTTGAAAATTTTGTGAAACAATGCAAGATGTGCCAACAAGCAAAACATGAGCACTGTAAGTTGCCTGGTCTGCTTTCCCCACTCAAACCTCCAAAAGGTGCCTGGCAAGATATTAGTATGGATTTCATTGAGGGATTACCTACATCTCAGGGGTACAATAGCATTTTGGTGGTGGTTGATAGATTTACCAAGTACAGCCATTTTATCCCTTTAAAACACCCTTTTACTGCTTCTCATGTAGCTAAAGAATTCATGGACAAAGTGGTCAAACTGCACAGTATACCCTGTCCATTGTGTCTGATAGAGACAAGGTTTTTGCTAGTGCCTTTTGGAGAGAGTTATTCAAAATCCTTCACACTGAGCTGCAAATGAGTTCTGCTTACCACCCACAGACTAATGGTCAAACAGAGCGTACTAATCAATGCTTGGAGATGTATCTCAAGTGTGCCATCCATGATCAGCCACAAAAATGGTCTCAGTGGTTGCCTTTAGCTGAATTCTGGTTCAACACAAATCATCACACTACTTTGGGGTGTTCACCATTCAAAGCTCTGTATGGACATGAACCGAATATGGGTATACTTCCATCTGCTCCTGAATCTAGTAGTGCAGAGGTGGTTGATGTGGTCAAGGAACGTGCTGCATATATTGAATTCCTGAAGCATCAGTTGCAGCGTGCTCAGGAACGCATGAAGCAGTTTGCTGATCGCCATCGTTCTGACAGAACGTTTGCAGTAGGGGAGATGGTGCTCCTCAAATTGCAGCCATACATGCATAAGTCCCTGGTCAGCCGACCATGTCCAAAGTTGGCCTACAAGTTCTATGGTCCTTTCAAAATTCTGGCTCGTATTGGTGATGCTGCGTACAAGCTGGAACTTCCTGACAAGTGCTTGATTCACCCAGTTTTTCATGTCTCGCAGTTAAAATCCTTTGTGCCTGATAATTCTCCAGTGTTCTCATCATTACCAGTACCAGTTGAGCTGAATGCTGAGGAGATCTTTCCTGAAGAAATACTGGAACGGCGGTTGGTGAAGCGCGGGAATGCAGCTCATGTACAAGTAAGATCAAATGGGAGAATCTGCCAGCGGAGGTGGCGACCTGGGAAGACTATGACGTTCTTCGGGCGCGGTTCAAGTCTGCACCAGCATGGGGGCATGCTGGTTCTCAAGGAGGCGGCAGTGTCACAACTACGCCACCAGTGGAGAGCTGTGACGCGACTGTGGCGGGAAATGGTTAATTCAATGTGTGTGTTGTCGTGCTGCTCACGAGTGTGGGCCGAGCCCGTGTAAGAGTTGGCCCAGGTAGTGGCCGGTGTCGAGGGGATAAGTAGTCTGTGGTAGGGAGGAGTGAACGCATTGAACATTGTATCAACTTTCTGCTCAAGTCAATCGAGTCTCCTCCTTCCGTATCTCTCTTGCTCTCCTTCGCCTACCTCCAAATTCTATGTTGTTCGCCATGGATCCCTCAAGGACCATGACAAAAAGTTGGGACTGTGTTGTATTTTTTAAATTATTTAGGATCCCATCTGTAACATGTACATGTACCGCTGAGAATTAATGATAGCATCCAGGCCCTACGGGGCCTCTCCAGGTTCAACAAAAAAAAAGCAGAGTCATTCTTCCTAGGCAACATGACAATGAGAGATGAGTTGATCTTTCTTAGGCGATGAGCGTCGAGATTGAATAGCTGATGGAATGCAGCATGGATGTCGGTCTTGATGATGTCCCAGGAGGCTTTGTAGAAGCCGCCCGAGAAACCGTCGGGACCCGGCGCTTTGTCGGAGCCTCGGAGGGCAGGTCATCAATCGCGGCTTTGATTTCTTCAAGCGAGAAGTGGTGTTCCAGATCCGAGAGGTCATGTGCAGTTGAGGCGAGTTTGTGTCGGAACGGTAGTGCCCATGATCTGTTCGAAGTGTTCGTGTGCAAGCATAAGCATATCCTCCTGCGATGTGACCACGCCAACTTCAGATTGCAAGGAGTGAATTGTGGTCTTGCTGCTCCATCTCGCCGCGTCGTTGCTGGGATCTGGCTCGGTTGTTCGACGTGGGAATCAGGATTTGGTTAACGTGTAAAACGGAATTAGCGATTTGGGTTAACTGGGAACCGCAGGTTAGTGCTTTGAGATGTATTGCCAAGTGTCAATCGGTGGAGTTGGTCCAGCACCCAGGACGTACGACCCACGTCTTATAAGATTTTCTTCCCTCTTACGTGCTGTAGCTACATGCCTGCGAGCGGAGATTGCTGCCTGTCTCGCGCCCGCAGCTAGCTGCTCTGTGGTAGTGCCTCCCAGGGCCTCGACCTCACACTGATTCAAAACGTCCATCTCACTTCACTCCCATACAACCAACAAAGCTAGCACAAGAAAGAAAGCACAGCCACTCACGGCTTGCTGTTGGCGTTGCTCGAAGAAAGCTGTCTGGAGGCGGACCTTACAACGGCTGCATAAACGCTGATTCGATGGAATTGTCAAAATGAATTCAGCATGTGGCAGGCAAAAAAGCTGATGCCTGAAATTGTAAATGAATTCTATGATTGCAGGCCCACATGATGGGAGCCAAATGAGCTCTAATACATCTGACACGCTTAGTACATAATACAACATGCCCCCACTTGGTATAACGTCGAAAGAACTCCTTAAGCAGAGTCAGCCCCTTGCAATCTCACAATGTCATCATAGGGTTTCTAATAGTGAAATAACTCAACGGCCGTTCAACATCACTAAGCAAACATCACAATATGCAAAAGAGTTCAATATCTAAAGTCAGGAGCCCAAACATATATTTAATAGTATAGTATCATCCACAAGGCTGCTTGAACTACACCTGCATCTGAACCCTCCAAGTGCCAGCCAATACAGAATCAGGTTGTGGAGTTGGTTGCAGTAGTTGTGCGCTCTACGAAGACATATCTGCAAGCAACAAAGTTGCGTTGAGCCTGGCATCATGTTCCATACTCCGGTGCTCACACATGAATAATTCTGCTCGAACAATGAAACATGTAAAAGTTTCTAACTCATAAACATTCAGTTACATTTTTTAGAGTTTGCCTTTGTCATATGCAATCTAATAACATAGGTAGCAGTTAACAACAAATAAATGACAAAAGCAAATGAAATTGCTATACCAGCGATGTGTGGTGGTGTTCAAAGGATGATATTATCAACACAAGATGAAAGCAATAACAAACGTGCACTGTTTTGTTCTACGGAACAGAAACACAATACTACGAAGTTTAGTTCCTTCTTCCTTGACAACTAAGCCAAAACAAAACCGATTCCAATAGCATGCCACTATAGACCATGGCATGATGCTCACACAAGGTAGACACAGCTCAACAGTATTTCACCAACATCAACCAATGTGGAAATAATAAACACAAACTTCTGCTGCCCATTCATGGAAAAACTGACAAAGTTATATCTCACAATTTGTATGACTTGAACATAACAAGTTACCTTTAAAATTTGTGAAAATTATAACAATTTTTTTACTCAAAGCTGAATCGCTTCTAACTCATTGTGGAAATTATAAAAAAGTTTATCCGGTCGAAAGCTGAATTATTTCCGCATTGTTACTAGACAAAACCAACAATAGCAACACTGAATGAGCAAGAATAGAACTAAGTCAATGTGTCAGCACATGTTCTATTGCCGAAAATCATGTTTCCTGTTTCTGGCAACATATGATACCATTGGTGCCTCCATCAGAGGCAAATACTGAACTTTAAGGATAATCAAGTCATGTCAGCCAGACTATGTATTAGCTTGCATATGAGAGGCTCACAGAGTAGAAAGCAGGAGCGTATGGTATCTAACTCATAGCCATATGTATAAATCTAATAACTAGCTAGTTCAAAAATTAATCAAATCCATACAACAGACACCTTTAAAAACTAAACAAACGAACATGCATTACCTAGTGTAACCAGTCAAAAAGCTTACAGATAACAAAAAGAAAGATGCAAATCACCTGTTCAACCACATCTTAGAGATCTTGTGTGTTCACATTTTCAGGTTCATCAGGTTATTCGTCATCTCGCGCGTCAACTTCAGTGTCTATAAGGGAAAGAAATCCATAAAAGTTCAAGAAGAAGCTGGATCAACAAGAAGGAAATTAAATGTGCAAACACAAATAGTTTAATTATTCTTGTGAAAGGTGAAGTACATGAGATTATCTATTGTTATTGGAAATAATATATGTGATGAAAGAGCATTATATCTTCAGCAGATGTTTAACTTAGCACGGTAAAGTCATCTAAATCTAAAAATAGATAAAACAGCTAGGTCTTTGTCTTAACCTTCTTGAACTCAGTAACCTGAGCAAGGAGTACTTTGGTCACAAGTGCTTTGGCTACATAAGGGGCCTTGTCCTGCAACACAGATCCATCCATGTATGCATCAACAACCAATCAGCGCGGCAAAAGTTACAGAAGATTAGAAGTTGTCTTACCGAATCGTTAAAGAATGTCCAGTTTTCAGCGGCTTTCTTATAAATCTGAAAGTTTTCCACCAGAAACAAATTATCAATTCATCCACAAAACAATGGAAACAAAATTAATATGCCTACTGCTGATAGAAGAAAGGAGGCATTGAAGAATAGAACTGACAGCATGTACGGACGGCTTGTCATGGACGCCTTTGAAGTTCTCCATACAGAAGATGTTCCTAACCAAATCATGGTAAAATCAGTGCCGTCCAGAAAAGCAAAAAACAATCTGAAAAAACGTGGAGGATCTCATCTCACTGGTAGGTGAGCAGGGCGAGCTCTTCATCATCTGGCTGTTCCTCTGCGATGCTCATCACCGCCAACCCGCGTGTAACATTGGAAAGGTCACGCGTCTTGGGCTTCTCCGCTCCATTGCTCTTCACCGCCAACCTGCGTGGAACATCGAAAAGGTCATGGGTCGACGCACCAAAATTGTATATTTGCATCACACAAATCGATTAGATTCTTACTTGCCCTTGGCCTTCTCCCCCTTCCTGCACTTGGTCGAGGGCTTCCGCTTCTCCGCTCCATCGCTCTTCGCTGCCGACCTGCATAGGAATCCAAGGTTATAGATCGACGCAGCAAAACTAGGACATTCTCTTGCATCACAGAAACAAGATTCAGTTTGGATTCTTACTTCCTCTCGGCCTCGTGCGTGGCGATGGATGCGGTCAGCTTGCACGCCGTCATGTGCTGAACAACAGGTGAGATCGGCGCGAGGCGAAGCCAGGAATCGAGCGCCCGAAGTGAAGAGGGTACCGGAGTTCCGGTGGAAGGAAACAAGGGAGGTGAGAGGGGAGCTGCGGCTAGGATACGAAGGAGATCCGGGCAAGAGCCTCTTTCCCCTCAGGTCAGGTTTTTTTTTTTTTTTTTTTTTTTTTTTTTTTTGAGGGGAAGGTCAGGCCCTGGGTAGTGGCAGCACTTGCCGGAGGACGTACGATTGTGCAGGTCAGTTTTACAATATAGGTGGCTAAACGGGCCGGGCCCAGCATGCCGGCCCGAGGCACGCTTCTTAAAGCACGGCACGGGCACGGCCCGGCACGAATCTTAACGGGCCGTGCCCCGGCACGGGCCCGCTCCGTGCCGTGCCCAGCTCCCGGTCGAGGCCCGTGGGCCGGCCCGGCACGATTAGGTTATTTTTTTTTATTTTTTTTACCTATTATTATTTTTTTTTTCAATTTTTTGGCCACATTTACGCTAAATGGGTCGTGCCCGACGGGCCAACCGTGCCTAACGGGCCGTCGGCGTGCTTCCCGGGCCGTGCCAGAGGTCAGGCCGCGGCACGCGGGCCGGCCCAGGCACGGCACGATTCTAATCGTGCCCAACGGGCCGTGCCGTTGCCGGGCCGTGCCGCGCACGTGCCGGGCCGTGCCGGCCCGTTTGGCCACCTATAGTTTACAATCCCTGTAAAGTTCCTTTCCCCTCCCCCTGGTGAACAGTACAGAGAGAGGCGAAAAGAGGGCGATCCCGTCTCCCCCCGCGGCCACCGGCGAGGCCGTGGGTTCCTTCTTCCTCCGTCGACTGCCTCGGCGGCGGGAGGATGGGGGAACCCCGATTCTCTGCTCCGGTGTGTATATAGGGTGTGTGGTGTTAGGGTTCCAGTCGGCAGCGCTATGGAGGTGGTGGTGATGCCGGAGTGGAGTAGTGTGTCGCTGCGCTTCCCCTTCTGCGTCGTCGTCCTCTGGGGCCTCGCCGTGGCGTGCGCGACTTCCGGTGCTTGGGGATATGCGGATCGTCCAGGCTGTGTAGTCTCCATGCGTGGTCTTCGTGCCGGAGGCGGCGGCCATGTTTTGGAGTTTTTGTTTCCTGGTTCCTGCTCCGCGACGGCGTGGATGGCTCCAGCCTCGCCGTGGAACCTGGGAGTCTTGTTCTGCAGGTGGAGTGACACTAGATCTTCCTCTCCCTTGCCGGGTGGGGTGTTGATCTGGAGGTTCGTCAGGCCGGAGTTGTTTCCAGTGCAGGGGAGATGGTGTGTTGGTGGCAGATCCGGCGTCGAGTGGTCGATCTCTTGGCTTCTGGTGCCGGATCAAGAGGTGAGAGCACCATTGCCGATGTTCGTTCAACGTTTCAGGTCCCGGCGCTTGACGGCGGGCGGCTCTAGATTTCCGAAGGCGTGGAGGTGCTTTCCCTGTCAGGTTTGGTGGTGGCCTGTCTTCCTTCCTTCTGCTGGCGATGCGGGCGATTGGGAGCGGCGCAGGGCTTCGCGGTGGTTCAGCTTAGATGTTGTTGCTCTGGTTTTTCTGTTCCGGCTGTGTTTGCCTATGTTTTGTATGCTGTATTGTTCTTTTCTTCTGTTGAATATATGTAGGTTTTCTCAAAAAAAAGGTACTAGGGCCGAACATTTTCGGGCCGCCCGAAGGCACGAAATGAGGCCTGAGGCCCAGCATGGCACGAGGCACACGGTGGGCCTGGCTATTTTCGGAAATAGGCCCGAACCTATTTTTCTGCATTTTTCTTCTTTATTTTATTGGTAAAACTAATTTTTTCTGCCTTGTGGGCCGGGCTTTTCTTCTAGATGAGGCCTGTGGCCCGACCAGGCCCTGCATGAATAGGCCTGAGCCTGAGCATTTTTAGGGGAACATGAGTGTGAGGACCTCTAGAGATCATTGACACTGAGCAAGTTTGAGGAAGGGGAAAGAAGGAAGAGTCGATGCTCCGATCCGAATAAACATAAATGTGATAAAGTAGTGGTAGGAAATAGCTAGAGTTTTGCATTGCTTTATCATCCTAGTATTCCCACGCATGCCCTTTATATCGAAGGCATGAGCTCAAGCATATCACATTTGTGTCCTCGATAGAAATAGACAATAATTCAATTTATAATGAATAGAAAATTAAAAATAATACTAGGCTGACAAATGTCTGATGTATCGAAACGTTATCTCTGGATCTCTGTCATTGATGCTAGCTTGCCGGTGGTGTTATCTTTTTAAGAACAGTAACTGGAGCAGCTATAGCGATACAAAGATGGTCCCGACATTACTCCCTCCCCAAGTCAATACTTCAATAATTGAGATGAGAAAATGTTGCCTGGATGAAAGAAGCATATTCCCAAGTTGCTTCATGAGGAGTCATGTTGTCCTAATGTATCAACCACTAAGATACAATGACATCATAGTCACCTAAATTTCGGGGTATATGACGACATTGTAGTATGGCTAGTGGTTGCATTTGGATTCTGCCTTCTTTTGTGAGTAAAGGGAGCTTCGGGTGTGGAATAGTTGTTTTTCCCTGGGTGCGCTTTCCATTGATTCACATGGAATACATCGTGCATTTGTGTCTCAGGGGGATATCCAACTTGGATGCCACTTGCGATCACGTTGTAAGACATGGTAGGGGCCATATCATTTTTACGTCGGTTTCAAGTCATTGGTACGCCCAATGCAGGTTCCCGGTATGGTTGCATCTTCGGGTAGACAAAATATTCCACTGCAAACTCATGTGCGGTGCGATTAGCATCAGCATATTTTTCGAACCGTTGTTAAGTTTGGAGTAGAGGTGTTCAACATATGATCTTTTTCCTGAAGAGCGACCCGATCTTATGTTCAAGAATCGTAGGGACCTACAATTTGATGTTGAAAAGGAGGTAGGTACTCATACAATGCCTCAAATGGTGACATTTTGATGGAATTATGGTAGGGAATCATACTTCCATCACACCCTCCTCGAGGGCGTATTCCACCCTGTTGGAGATATGCCCTAAAGGCAAATAAATAAAGGAGTTTATTGTGATATCTCATTATAGTTTATAATTAGTTTATACCATGCTATAACTGTATTAAGAAGAAACATTAATACTGGTGTGGTATGTAAACAACCAGGTCCCTGGCAAGTATAAGGATACGCTAGTTCATTGGTCAACCGAAGATTGAGGTTTCCCAATCATGGGCATTTATGCCAATTGACAATGGAGTCATTTCATTAGGTGAATGAAAGTGATGGACGTTACCCAATAGCGATTATTACAACGCGATCAAGTCACGAAGTTCACCATTGTAATGATTAGGAAACGTGGTACTTATTCCTTAGACCGTGAGATAATAATCTAATCAATATCACCGGACGATGCCTTGACTGTATCAACCATCACACCGTAACAGGGTGATCATAAAGGTGCAGCTCAGGTATGCAAAGGTGATATGTTGAGAAGTATGTATCAAAAGCGGGATTTGCACCTCCACGTGACCCACTCGGTGAGTCTTCATCCAAATAAGTTGCGCAGCGTATGACTAGGTCATGGGGATGAAAGATCACGAGAACGAGTTGAATGAGACTTGACCGGTAACGAGATAGAACTAAGCATGGAGATGCTAGATGATCAGATCTCGGGCAAGTCAGTATCGTGATAGCAAAGGGAATGAGACTTTATGTTTATGGTTCAACGACAAAGTTATTCGTCGAATGCAAAGGGGTCATTACAGACATCCAGGTCCCGCTAATGATCGATTGATCAGGAGTGTTATCGAACCATAGGGTAACACACTTAAGGGTTTGACGACGCTAGAAGATTGTTCTGGTAGTGTCGGAGTTACCAAAGATAAGAAAGGAGAGAACCGGAAGAGTTCCGATGATCCAAAGGATGTTCGGAGTGATCCGGAAGGAGTTTCGGAGTCACGAAAATTTAGATATTATGTGAATATTAATTGGAGAATTATATATTCATATATTGGTGGAAATAAATTTGATAATGTATAAATAATTAATTGGAGAATTAAATATTTATATATTATAATAAATAAATTAAATAATAGATAAATATATTAATTAATGAATTATATATATTTATAGATTTAATAAAGGTATTTATTAAATAAAAAATGTTTAATTTCGAATTTTATGGGCAGCCCACCTAAATGGGCCACTTCTGGAGGGAAGGAGCCCATTAGGGGGGCCGGCCACCTAGGAGGGCCAAGAGGGGCTGGTGGGCCGCCAGCCCTAGGCCGACTCGGCCAAGGGGAGGCTGGCCGGACGCACCACCTCCCTCTCCTCCTTGCTTAGTCCCACATGGGGGAGCTAAGGAGGAGGGGAGCCCCCTTCCACCTATATATACAAGTGCCACGTGGTGATTTTAATTAAGCCAAAAATTGGAGAAAATCCAATGAAATCCCACGACCCTTCCCGACACCTCTCCACCCCTCTCGTTGCCCGCGGCCCCAAGTAGGCGCTACGTATGAGAGTAATATCTTCCCGGTTGCATGCCATCGTGCTGCCGGAATTCCGCCAGAAGATCTACTTCCGCAACCTCGGCTGGATCGGAGGGACCGGGAGTCGTCGTCATACACCGTACGTGTGTGAGTACTCGGGGTGCCATTGCGGCACCAGTCGTCATGCCAGGATCATCACGACCTTGAGGTCAGCTTCGAGCTCGTCTTCATCGATCACGTTCCGAGTGAACGTTATACGCTTTCGGTCTACAAGAGGTATGTCGCCGAAACCGTCCCGTTACCGCATTACTAATAGATAGATCCTGGCAAGTTTGGTGTTGCGTTAGATAGAAAATTTTGTTTTCTGCTACCGAACCCCTTCAGTGGTATCAGAGCCGATCTATGCGTAGCTGGTACGGTTAAAACACATAGAATTATGTGGGCGTCGATTCTATATTTGTTACTTTTGCAACAGTGGAACATGGGGTTCCCCTAATGCGGCCAAAATGGGTCCACCACCCGAGGGCCCACCCAGAAGATAGACAAGGCAAGGAGTCAAGACCGGCAGGCGGGCCGCCCCGTCTGCCCCGCGGGAACCAGACAAGCGCGCCATCGACAACCACGACTAAAGGACCAGGAGACCTTCCGGGGTCACCTCCAACCCGGCGAACGGCGCGGAGAACCCGGAGCCCAAACGCCCGACAGGAGGCCAGGCTCACTCCCGGGTTGCCCCTCTGTACGGCTATGGATAAGCTTGCCAGCTCCTGCTGGAAGCTCCTAGAAGACTTGGGCGCAAAGAAGTTGAAGGCGCCGCGCGGGGACACGGCCGGTGGGGGTGTCAGCCCCTGTCTGCCCCGCTTTCCAAAAGGTAGACACTGACACCTAACCCCTTGAAGGAATACTTGGACGAGAGGAGGCCACGTCGCCTCCTAAAGACCATCGGGGGGTTTTCCCGCCGAGAGCCCCCAACGCTCCTCGCATGCTCCCGCTGGATCCCCTTAGCCTATAAAAGGATGACCAAAGCATGGAAGAGGGGGAGGTTGGGCTGAGGAGAGAACAAGACAAGATCAGAAGAATAGCTAGGGCAAAGAGGGTAGAGCGAGAGGTGATCTCCTCCGGGTAAGGATCTGCCTCGTCTACTGATACGTCTCCGATGTATCTATAATTTTTTATGTTCCATGTTTGATTATATATTAGTGCCACATGTTTTTACAATGTTTTTATATCATTTTGGCATAATTTATGGAAGTAACCTATTAACAAGATGCCCAGTGCCAGTTCTTGTTTTCTTGCTATCTTTTTGTTTTAGAAAAGTTGTTCTGAGAAGTTTCTCAGATTGCTCTCAAAATTTACGGGAATTATTTCCAATATGAAACAAAGACGGAGCCCGAAGGACAGCCGGAGGGGAGGCACAGGGGCTCCAGGAGCCACCTGGCCGCGCCCCCCCCCTTGGCTGCGCGTGGGGCCTACCTGGGGCCCCTGTCCATCGCCTTGTGTCGCCCCTTCGCCTATAAATTCCCCTCTGACCTAAAAACATAGGAGAACCGATCACAATTTCTAGATTGCGTCCGAGGCCGCCGCCATCACAAACCCTAGTTTGGGAGGGTTCAGAAGCTCTTCCCGGCACCCTGCCGGAGAGGGGAATCGACGCCGGAGGCATCTACATCACCATGCCTGCCTCCGGAGTGATGCGTGAGTAGTCCACCACAGGACTACGGGTCCATAGCAGTAGCTAGATGGTTGTCTCTCCTCCTTGTACTCCATTGCTTAGATCTTGTGAGCTGCCTATCATGATCAAGATCATCTATTTGTAATTGCTACATGATTGTGTTTACATGGATCCGATGAATTGTGGAAGTCATTACTTTTGTTCAGTTATGTGTTTCATCTATGATCTTGCATGCTCTTCGATGCTAGTGGTTGCTTTGGCCGAGAAATTGTTAGTGTTGTATGAGGGAGTATTTAAGCTAGATAGTGGGTTCATGCCTCTCTTTGTCTAAGTTCGGTGACAGGAACGGTCAAGGCTAGAGATGTGTTGTTGCAACTAGGGAGAAAACAGCGGTGTGATTTCTTCATGTTATCTACATTGCTTACATTATGCACTTTGCTTATTGCAATGATCTGTTGCTTGCAACTTAATACTTTTGGGTGACATGCTGGATAGCGATCCCAGAGTGGATTATTAGTCATAGATGCAGTTGGATGACGGTCTATGTATTTTGACATAATTCCCATATTAAATGAAGCGGTGAACTATATTGTTTTATGATAGTCTTGTTGTGCGCCTACAATTCTGTCAATTGCCATGCTGTAATTTGTTTACCCATCATGTATATCTTTTGGAGAGACACCTCTAGTGAACTGTGGACCCCGGTCCTATTTTCCTACATTGCTTACAACCGTTTTCATAGTTTTTCATCATCATTTGCTCGCTGGTCATATTTCATCATCATCATATTTTACATCCACACATTTAATTCTTTGTGTTTGGCAAGCCGGAGAGATTGAAAACCTCTCTGTTTTGTTGGGGCAAAGTAGTTTGTTTGTGATTGTGTGCAGGTCCGCGTTAATCTACAAGCGCCAGAGTGGATTGACACCTTTCTAAGCCTTCTCCAAGTCCTACTGGATTCGATAACCTTGGTTTTGTAATCAAGGGAAAACTTCCTCTGTGCTGCATCATACCTTCCTCTTGGGGTCTCCCAACAACCCACCATCAAGAAGTTTTCTGGCGCTGTTACCGGGGACTTGGAAGCTTTAGCTAGGGGAGTTTCACACATCCTTTCACTTTACTTTTTTATTGTCTTGCCTAGTATATTTTTTGTTAGCCTTGTTTTGCCTTTTGTTTGCCTTAAAACTGAAAAACACAAAAAAATTAAAAATTACAACAACTTGCTTAATTCGGTTAGCTTTGTTATCATGTCTAGTCCTTTGCCCCTTAAGATGACACCAGAAGATGAAGTCTTCACATTTCGTCAAGGAAGTGGAGAAACTTTTAAAGATGCTTGGGCTAGAATTATGAGGTCTTATGAAAAAACAAAGCCTAGGATTACTTTGAGTATTCTGCTTAGTAATTTTTACTTTGGTCTCATGCTTTGTTATAGATATGCTTTGGATACTATTGTGGGAGGAGATTTCCTTCGCCACAATGGTGATCAAGCTTTTAATGATATCAAAAGTCTAATAGCAACCTCTCCCTCAGATAATAAAATTGAATCAACTTTGTAGAATGTTGCTAATAAATTAGACATTCTTGACAAAAACATATCTAGCATGAAAGAAATTGGAAGCATGGTTCAATAGCTTCATGAGAGTGCTCTCTTCAGGGCACCTAAAATTATGTTGGAACCTGAAAACACTATGACAAATTGGTACCCTTTTGTTAAAATTCAAATAAATGGAAAACGTTTTAATGCAATCTGTGATATGACTGAATTTTCTATTATGCTTGAAACTATTTATAAATCCTTAGGTTTGTGGGGACTTTCTGAAAGTGCTAGCTATCTAAAAACTTGCTGATAACTCCAGTAGAATTCCTTTGGGAAAAATAGAGGATGTCCAAACAAATTTTTGTGGAAATTTGTTCCCTATTGATTGTTATGTTGTTGAATGCATAGGGGAAGGACAAATTACACTTGGAAGATCATTCTTGAAATCTATTGGGGCCATCATTAATATGCATGAAGGGGTTGTGACTTTCAGCTCCACAAGAAGACGCTACATCTTTCCAAAAGGTCATGGTAAGAATATTAAGGAAAGGCAATTGGGGATCATTAAATTTGATAAAACTTGAGTTTGCCCTTTCTGCCTAGCTAAAAGGCGTTAAAGAAAAGCGCTTGTGGGAGGCAACCCATTTTATTTTACCTTCTATTTATTTTTGGTTTCTTTGAGTTTTGGGTGATGTTACTTCTGTAAAAACTCCCTTTTATCTTTTTGTTTTGGTTTTTTGGTGCCAAGGATATTCTCTAAAGAGAGGAAGACTAATTTGTGAGTTTGCTGTCCAGAAACAGATTTCTATTCCTCACTGTTCGAAAATCCAAAAAATCACAAAACGTCATCTGTGGCTGCACATTTTTTACAGCAAGCATCAGGGTTTTGTCTACCTTTCTCTAGTTTTAAGTTTTCTGATTTGAGGTCTAGAAGTGCCTCGAAAAAATTCATCTTTACAGTCTGTTTTGGACATATTCAGTCCTCAGTTTTGCATTGATTCTTTCGCAGGCAAAGTGAAGCTTTTTCAAAGCTAGAGCTTTGCTTAGGCCTTTGTTACAGTAGCTAATGTTGTATAAAATGAGTTCTTGATATGTGCTTTGGAACTGAAGTAAGATAGTTTTTGTGTACTAACCCCTTAATGAAGTTGCTATAAGTTTTGCGTGAAGGAAGTTTTCAAGTATCCAAGTGCGAGGTGATGAAGGAAGATCGAGAAGGAACAAAAGACTAAGCTTGGGGAGGCTCCCCATGGACCCTCCTCTGAAATATTCAAGAAGTTACAAGCGTCTAAGCTTGAGGATGCCCAAGGCATCCCCTTCTTCATCAACAATCATCGGTTTTTCTCATGGTACTATATTTTTATTCCTTTACACATTATGTGTTGTTCTAGGAGCGTCGGTTTTTTTTTACTTTCAGTTTGTTTGTGTTAGTTTTCTGGTCCTTGCAATAATTCGGATCCATGCATTCTTGTTTGGGAGAGAGACACGCTCCGCTTTTTCATTATACACTCATGTGCTTCACTTATATGTGTTGAGTGTTTAGCCTTTATCTTTTATGCTTTTAGCTCTTGTTTTCAAGCATCTCTTGTTAAGAGCTGTTAGCTTTTGTAGTTAGGAAGTTTTGCTCATGTTGCTTCACCCTTTTAGTTTTGTTTCAAATAAGTTGATTGGTGTTTTGGTAAGTGGAAATTATCATGTAGGAAGTGTAAAAAGTGCTACTTAATCTTGTAGACCATTGGCTTGATTCTTTGATACTTGTCAATTGTTTAGAGATATGAAGTAGATTAATGCTTAAACTTGTGGATCATCTAGTAAGAATAGATTAGTAAAGAATTACCATAAGGCTTTAAAATTGTGGTGCTTGTCCTGCTTGGTAGTTCTCAAAGTCTAGATATTCTTTTGCAAAGAGTTGGTTTGGCTAACAAGGTAGACGGTGTGAAGTCTAGTGGTTATGCATGATGTATATCTGTAGTCATTCATTGAACTAAGTTGATGTTATGTGTTTGCTTGATATCCTGCTAAGCACAAAAATTCTGTACTGAGAGGGAATACTTCTCGTGCATCCAACTCCCTGAGCCAAAAAATATTTGCCATTGTGTCCACCATACCTACCTATATGTGGTATTTTCCTGCCACTCCAAGTAAAATTTTCATGTGCTATCTTTAAAATATTCAAAATTCTCCTTTTTGTGCCTCTGTTTTTAAGCTCATGAGGAAGCAGTAAGAAGTTGGTTATAACTTGTGACAGGCAAGGTCATTTCCCCCCTTTCACCCGGTGTTGATGGTTTACGTCCTCACTTGAATCAACCCGAGAGCGGGTTAAGCAAAATATAAATATAACCCACCATTCTCCTCCGCACAATGAAAATCTGAGAAATCAGCTCAAACATTAGTTAGTGGTGAAACAAAGGAGAAAGAGGAATGTACCCGTTCCTCTAAAATCAGCTGCTCTCACAAGTCTAAAAGCCTTCCTTGTTATGGGGGACTAGCTTGTTTCTTTGCTGTGAAGTCGTTGACGACAAGCATGCATGTCTCAAAACTGTTTTACTTCTATCAAAAATAAAAAAATAAAAGCTCTAGCACATGATTAATCCCTGCTTCCATCTTCGAAGGGCCTTTCTTTTACTTTTATGTTGAGTTAGTCTTCCTCCTCCTTCTAAACTCCTTAAGCAATCACTTGGTATCAACTTTGGTTCATGTTTTACTTCATGTTATCTTTGTGTCTAATTGTGAAAACTTTGTATTGACTTTATCTTGAGATAACTAAGTTGCAAGTTGAAGCTTTTGCTGAAAACTTAAATCTTCCTATGTGTTGGCCAAACTCCTTTGTTGAATCAATATTGCTTTGTGATTTATCAATCATTGTCAAGTGTTATGCTTTTAAAAGTTGAAAGTACTCTTTGCTAGTAGATTCTTATTTAGATGTTTACCTGGTTAATCATTGTTTGTTTCATTTAGTGAACCTTTGTTTTGGATCATTGCATTCAGTTCATATGCTTTACATGATTAGTTGATCATGATTGTGATTGTTAGCATGTCACTTCAAAAATTATTTTGATTATCACTTACCTACTTAAGGACGAGCAGGAGTTAAGCTTGGAGATGCTGATACGTCTCCGACATATCTATAATTTTTGATGATCCATGCTTGATTATATATCAGTGCCACATGTTTTTACAATGTTTTTATATCATTTTGGCATAATTTATGGAACTAACTTATTAACAAGATGCCCAGTGCCAGTTCCTGTTTTCTGCTGTCTTTTTGTTTCAGAAAAGTTGTTCTGAGAAGTTTCTCGGATTGCTCTCAAAATTTACGGGAATTATTTCCAATATGAAACAAAGAGGGAGCCCGAAGGACAGCCGAAGGGGAGGCACAGGGATCCAGGAGCCACCTGGCCGTGCCCCCCTTGACCACGCGTGGGGCCCACCTGGGCCCCTGTCCATCGCCTCGTGTCGCCCCTTCGCCTATAAATTCCCATCTGACCCAAAAATAGAGGAGAACCGATCACAATTTCTAGAATACGTCCGAGGCCGCCGCCATCTCAAACCCTAGTTCGGGAGGGTTCAGAAGTTCTTCCCGGCACCCTGCCGGAGAGGGGAATCGACGCCGGAGGCATCTACATCACCATGCCTGCCTCCGGGGTGATGCGTGAGTAGTCCACCACGGGACTACGGGTCCATAGCAGTAGCTAGATGGTTGTCTCTCCTCCTTGTACTCCATTGCTTAGATCTTGTGAGCAGCCTATCATGATCAAGATCATCTATTTGTAATTGCTACATGATTGTGTTTGCATGGATCCGATGAATTGTTGAAGTCATTACTTTTGTTCAGTTATGTGTTTCATCTATGATCTTGCATGCTCTCCGATGCTAGTGGTTGCTTTGGCCGAGTAATTGTTAGTGTTGTATGAGGGAGTATTTCTGCTAGATAGTGGGTTCATGCCTCTCTTTGTCTGAGTTCGGTGACAGGAACGGTCAAGGCTAGAGATGTGCTGTTGCCACTAGGGAGAAAACAACGGTGTGATTTCTTCGTGTTATCTACATTGCTTACATTATGCACTTTGCTTATTGCAATGATATGTTGCTTGCAAGTTAATAGTTTTGGGTGACACGCTGGATAGCGATCCTAGAGTGGATTATTAGTCATAGATGCACTTGGATGATGGTATATGTATTTTGACGTAATGGCCATATTAGATGAAGCGGTGAACTATATTGTTTTATGATAGCCTTGTTGTGCGCCTACAATTCTGTCAATTGTCATGCTGTAATTTGTTTACCCATCATGTATATCTTTTGGAGAGACACCTCTAGTGAACTGTGGACCCCGGTCCTATTTTCCTACATTGCTTACAACCGTTTTCATATCTTTTCATCATCATTTGCTCGCTGGTCATATTTCATCATCATCATCATATTTTACATCCACACATTTAATTCTTTGTGTTTGGCAAGCTGGAGAGATTGAAAACCTCTCTGTTTTGTTGGGGCAAAGTAGTTTGTTTGTGATTGTGTGCAGGTCCGCGTTAATTTACAAGCGCCAGAGTGGATTGACACCTTGCTAAGCCTTCTCCAAGTCCTACTGGATTCGATAACCTTGGTTTTGTAATCAAGGGAAAACTTCTTCTGTTCTGCATCATACCTTCCTCTTGGGGTTTCCCAACAACACGCCATCATCTACCTCTAGCCACCACCTTCCGGGTTCTCACCCGAGACCTCCCTTGTAAGCCACACCATGATGAACCACTCAATCCAGACATGCAGGAGTAGGGCTTTTAGCCTCCGGGCGGCCTGAACCTGGGTAAACTCTCTGCATCCCTATGTTGCTTGCTCGCACGTAGATCGGAAGGACTTGGCGAGGTACTCCCGGGGAAGGTGTCTTCCAGCCTCCTTCGCGCCCCGTGCCGAACCTAAAAAGGGGGTATCCTTTACTCCCGGTGTCCGTGATCCAAGACACGACATCTGGCGCGTCGGGTAAAGGGCGCAAGCGCTAGATTCATCTTCATCAACTTCAAGTTCTTCATCGAGATCTGTGTCAAGCCTGTCGTCAAGGTCTGCGCCGAGCCCGTCGTCAAGGTCTGCGCCAAGTTCATCTTCAAGATCCACGTCAAGCCTGCCGTCCAGATCTGTGTCAAGTTCGTCGCCAGGGTCCACGTCAAATACTCCGTCCACGGCAAGAACTTCCTTGAAGGCTGTACCTCACTTTGTAATCGTTGGGTGATTTATATAATGGAAAATACACCGTAGGGAATTTCCCCTACGGTACTGGTGTTCAAAAAAAAGATCTTCCTTGAAGGCTTCGCTCTAACGCCCTTGATCGAGATGGCACGGAAGAAAAAGTCCAAAGCTGATATGGAATACCTGAGATACTCGGGGTTCGGTTTCGTCCTTGGACAATCTTCATCAACGCGCCAGCTAAAGATCGAGCCCCCGGAATACAGTTCGTCCCCCCGGCAGCGCACGTCAGCCCCGTGACTTGCGAAGAGAAACCTCAGGGAATTGCAACGAGCATTGACGTACCTCTCTCCCCATGGACGCATGGAGCGAGGGAGGAACTCTGCTCCGGAACACCACCTGCAGCGCCACCTCCAAAAGAGGAAGATCTGAGCCCAAGCGTGAAGGACGAACCTCCCGACGAAGATCCCCTCATTTACGTACCACAAGAGATCAGAATCCCTATGGGCAAGGATGGTCTACCTGGGCCATGGTGCATGTATCATAAATCTGGTGGGCACAACATCGACAACTACCGGCGATTCAACGACTGCAAGAAGCGCCCGAAAAGTGACGAATGGTACACCTACGGAGAGCCCGGTTATATCAGTAGGGATTGCCTTTTCACCGAGAAGCCAAAGAAAGCCAAGAAGAGATCTTTGAGAACCTTCACTAGCACCTCCACTCAAACTAAAGACTTTGGTGACTCTTGTTCCCCCAAGTGTGAATTCCTGGAAGGAGAGAGTGAAGGCTGATACTATACTACTTCGGTTTAGGGTGCCGCAAAACCTGGTCACTTATATAAATACTTTCCTAGAGACCTTTTAGATTTTCCTTATACTTTTGTAAATAGGGTTTTATACCCACCCCATGTAAATCTGTGATCCTTTTTATATAACACAGTAGGAGCCTCTCCTGCTGTTTTAAAATCAAAAAACGAACACAAGAAAGCCAGAGGATGACCGCTCTTAGCTGGGACCAAACTTTCGTCTGTGAAGACCTCCCGGGAGAAGAATGGGATCTTCCGGGTCACATCGTGGCAATACACCCGGGGCCGAGTGGACCCCCTCGAAAATACTAGATCACCAAGTGGATGACCTCCGGGTCTCGCGGGTAAACAGCAAATAGGTCTCCGGACTAGTGCCTCCGAGGCGCCAGCAAGACGGACACGCCCTCAGGCGGCATCAGAGTACAAGAGGTCTCCGGACCGGTGCCTCTGAGGGGCCAGCAAGACAGAAGTGCCCTTAGGCGGAGTCGGAACACGAGGGTCTCCGGACCGGCGCCATCTAGGCGCCAGCTAGTCAGCCATGCCACCCGGCGGCACCAAAAGTCCTGTCACAGCAAAACCTGCTAGACAGGCGGCTATTTCAGTTGGAGCCCTGTCCCCGTGAGAAACCGCGGAGCAGGGCAGAGTTATGTCTGAAAAATGGCATAGAAGACCCGCCATGGTGGCAGCGCGACGAAGTGATTACTGAAATAGCCTAGGGAAGTCTACACCGAGCTAAGTATAAATGTGCTTGCACGGGTTTTTCCTAGTCGCATCTGTTTTATGCGCTTTGGCTAAGATGAAAGCGGGCATTATTTTGGGGCAGTGCCTTCGCGACAACGCTGTCAATTTCCCTCGGGCAGCGGAATCGTGGGCTAAGGTCCGTGCGGTCAGAAAAACGATGGGTTCTTGGGGGGATGCGCCCTGTGCTAGCATTTCAGATCCGTCGGTTTGCTCACGCCTGGTTAGCTCTCGCACCCATGAATCCTTCCCGAGAGTGTTAAGCCTCCACGAGTGTGATAAAACTTATGTACTCTTGGAAAAAGCTATTTACATTCTAAAGTACAAGTTTGCAAGCCTTTTTTCGGCGGAACATCCCCAAAAACACAGTTCACGTCCCTTAGTGTTGCTCTATCCCCTTTCAGGGTTTCCCCAGGATCACTGGTCGTCCTCGCGGGAAAGGTGCTTCATGATCTCATCCACCTGGCGGGTAACCTCCGGATCGGACGATGTCCCGGGTGTCACCCCTTCTAGCGCGGATAACAAGGAAAGCCGCGGGTGCCGTTGACGCCACGAACTAGCAAGGCCGCGTGCTCCAGGAACGCGGGATGATGGCTGAGGGAATAGGAGTGGCTTGGCCTGAGAATGGGCAGGTCGGTCATCCCCAAAGCAGCAAGTGCTTCCACGATCTTCGAGGACCCGGAGTGCATCTGAAGCAGGAGCTCGTTGTTACCCCGCCGGTGAAGCCTGAATTGCCTCTCCTCCTTATCAAGCACCACCTTGGTCTCAGCCAGCTTGTCCTGCGCCACTTTGAGCTGGTCAGTCAGTTTCTCGTGCTGGTCCCAGGCGATTTGCACCTGCGACTTGCACGCCTCCATGGCCGACCGACCGTCAGCTAGCTCTTTGGCCTCGGTCCGGCGGACGATGTTCATCCGCTCGGCGGCTTCATCCCTGAATGCTACCGCCTCCTCCAGTCCCTTGATCTTCCCCTCTAGAGCGATGCGGTGGGAATCCGCGCTCTTCTTGAATTCCCCGGCGGAGGCGAGGGCCCTCTCCCGCGCGTCAATGGTGGCGGTTGATGGTGGATATTGATAAGTTGGGTGGTGCCCCAAGCGAAGGCGGAATTGTAGCTAGTAGCAGTTTTCCCTCGTTTAACGAACCGAGGTTTAAAGAACCAGTAGGACTTTGAAATCAACAACGAGGTGAATGTTGAAGATCTCTGGCACTTAACCTTCAACAGACGTGGACCTGCACACACTCAACCAAATACTTTGTCCCCAACGGCGGAGAGGTTGTCAATCTCTCCGGTCTCGCAGAACACAAAGCGGTTAATTGTATGATGAAATAGATAAAATATGAAAAGTGACCAGAGGAGTAATGATAAATAAAAGCAAGTAAATGAGGTTGTAAACAATGTAAAAAGATGGACCGGGGGCCATGGGTTCAATGTTCAAAATATCGGCCGGTAAGCCGATTTATCGGCCGATTTATCGCTTCTCGGGTCCTGACCGGTAAGATAAGTGCATATCGGCCGGGTTTACCGTTCTAGCCGATTTATCGGTCTGACAACCGATTTATCATGGTTTTCCGATAAATCGATTTGGGACCCACATGTCTGAAAACGAAAAATCCACCCCTGCCCCCCCCCCTACAGAGCACGCGCGGGACAGAAATTCCTCTCCCCTCGTCCCCAAAGAGCATGCGTGCATGCGACCAAGGAAAATAGGGTTTCACATAACCCCTCCGTCGCCGCCGCTAGCCCGCACCCTACAATAAACGCACTGCCGCCGCCACCATGATCCCCTCCGGCGGCCGGAGGTAGCCTGGTCCGAGCTCCCACTCCTGCGCCCTCGCGTCCTCATCTCCAGCACCGCACCCTGCACCCTCTCATCCTCGTCGCCATCACCGCATCGGCCGAGCGTCGACCTGCTCTCAACACCGGGTCCCCTCCAAGTCTTGAGGATCCAGCAGGCTGCAGTAGCCCGTCTCCAGCACCGGCCTGTCTCTAGGATCCAGCAGGAACAGGTCTCCCCGTCAACCCTCCTCCACGATCCAGCATTCGGAGAAGATCCAACCAATTCCAAGGTATGATTCTCTTCTCCTCTTTGAACCTTGAGTCAGTTTTGATGTAGCAGCAGTGCTTACTGCTTAGTATTGCTTACAAGTTGCAACTAGGCAAAACTATGGTTATTTCTGTATTTGACTATTTCTGGAACTTACTATGTAATGGAGCTATCCTTATTTCTCATTGTTTATCATGTGTGTGCGCTCATATGTGGCAATTTATTTGTTTTTTGATGGCATAGAGCACAATCTAATGGTTCTTTTGATTTTAAAGGCACAGAGCACAATCTGATGGTAATGTTTCTGTCCAATATTTTTGACTATGTGTAATAAAACTTCAGATTTTAAAAAACCTTGCCGATAAATAGGTGACCGATAAAATCGATAAATCTCCCGATAAGGCGATTTATCTCTTATCTTGGGTCGACCGATAAGTTAACGAGAGGCGATATCCCGAACATTGCATGGGTTCACTAGTGGAGTCTCTCAAGTAAATAAAATATGCATGTGATGGGTGAACGAATTACAGCTAGGCAATTGACAAGATCATGACACAAACCCAATTTAGCTATGAAAAAAAGGACATGATAATATTTATGGAGGCATCACGACAAGGAACAAAGACCATTGAGTCCAACTGCGTCTTTGTCTAAAAAGTCCACCGTGGGATCGCTATCCAGCCTGTCACCCAACGGTATTAAGTTGCAAGCAACAGACAATTGCATTAAGTAAAGTGCATGAAGTAAGCAATACTAATATCAAAATAGACATTAATACCGTTGTTTTACCCTTAGTAGCAACAACACACCCTCGCCCTTAGACGTTTCTGTCACTCGTGCCCAGGAACAAAAGGGGGCATGAACCCACTATCTAGCATAAATACCCTCTCTTGGAGATACACACAATCTATTGGCCAAAGTAACTACGCACATCGGAGAGCATGCAAGAACATAAATTACTCATATAAGAATCATGCACAATTTGAACATATCTTCATAATCCATCGGATCCCAGCAAACACATCACATAGCATTACAATAATCGATCTTGATTATGTTAGGCAGCTCACAAGATCATAAGACATGAAGCACAAGAGAGAGAGTCTACCAACTAGCTACTGCCATGGACCCGTAGTCCAAGGTCAGACTACTCACAAATCATCCCGGAGGAAGGCATGGTGATGAAGAGCCCTCTGGGATCGATCTCCCCTCCGGCAGAGTGCCGTGATCAGCTTCAGATTGGACCCCGAACTAGGGTTTTCGGTGACGGCGCGTCGGGGTCGATTTTCTGGAAAATAATGGTCGCCTCCACGTTTTTAGGTTTTTAGGGATTTTATAGGCGTCGGAGGGCGTCGAGGAGAGGTCCTAGGGGTAGGGGCGGGCCCCACCCGCGGGTCACCCCTAGGCCGCGGCAGGGGGCCGCCTCTGCCCTGTGGGCCTCCCCTCCGGCTCTCCTTCGGACTGGTACTTCGTCGTGGCAAATAAAAAATCCTCAAAAATTTCCAGCGCGTTCCGAGAATATTTCCAGAAGTAAATTTCTGAAACAAAAAGACAGCAAAAACAGGGAACTGGCACTGGGCATCTTGTCAATAGGTTAGTCCGACAAAATGCATAAAAATGATATAAATGACAGTAAAAACATGTGACAATATCACAAAACTAGCATGGATCACTCAAAAATTATAGATACGTTTGAGACGTATCAGCATCCCCAAGCTTAACTCCTACTCGTCCTCGAGTAGGTAAGTGATAACAAATAATTTTTGATGAGACATGCAGCCAACACAATCTTGATCAAGATAGTAATTCAAAGCACATGAAGTGAATAAGGTGATACAAAACAATTGTCTATAGTTGACATTAAGCAAACAATGATTAACAAATGCTAGCTAACAAATGCTAGAAACTTTTCATGAATAAGTGCGTTGGAGACATGGAACCATACATAAGCTTTAGAAATAAGAATTGCGAATTATGTCTCCAATGTAAAGTATCAATCATTCTTCAAAGCATCTAATTAGTCATTCATGAAAATAGCCAAGCTCAAGTCAGGTGTCCTAATCCATCTACTTCACAAATCAACTGTTTCGAAGTCTACTCAACTAGTGCAAGTAAGAAGTGGTTTTGGCACCATGATGTTATGGCAAAGAGAACAATGATGGAGGTTTGGAAGGTAAAAAAGAAAGGCTCAAACTGTGGAGAAAGTAAACACAAGACAGAAGGAAGTCTCGTAGTTGACACTGTATGAGGAGTAGTGATTGCCATGCAACGGATGCACATAGAGCTATAAGTGTATGAAAGCTCTCCAATGGAACTAGTGGGGGTGCATCCAACTTGCTTGCTCATGAAGACCTAGACTCACTTGAGGAGGCTCATCCTTGGAATATACAAGCCAAGTTCTATAACGTTAATTCCCCACATAGTTATACAAATGAAACATGAAAACTCTCTATAATGAAGTGTAGGTGCTAACTAGCACAAGTGTGGAATAAAGGATAGTAGTGCTGCCCCCTCTCTCTTTTATATTTCTCTTATCTTTTTTTTAATTGTGGCCTCCGTGGCTCTTTTAAATTTTCTCTCATTGGTCTCTTTTGGACTCTTTTATGTGGCCACTTTGGACTCTTTTCAATATGCTCACAGGTAGGGGCAACACTCTATTTTTTACAAGATGATCATCACACTTTTGGTACTCATAACTCATAATACTAATACATGATGTATAAAATAAGATATGCATGATCGAGCGTAGTGTGGAAAAAATGTATAACATGTGACAAGCCACGCTGCACACTAAGTCAATGATCAAGCAAACTATATGGTAATGAAGAACGACATCAAGTCATGTAATGTAATGATGGATGTTGCATGGCAATGTATCTCGGAACGGCTATGGAAATGCCGTGATAGGTAGGTATGGTGCCTGTTTTGAGGAAGATAGTTGGCTTATGTGTAGGAGAACAGGATGAAGTTCTCCCACGGAGTTGGATGTGCTCGCGAAGTATGCACCAATCTCAATGTGAGAGAGGGCATTGCGCAGCACCGAAGAGGCTAGCAAAATATGGAAGTGGAAGTGCCAAAAACCAAAACTCGACAATGCATTTCGTATATTGCAAATAACTAGCAGTTTCAATGTTCCACAAATGGTTAGAGACACCCCGAGAGGGATCGTGGCGGCGACACAAGTGCCCCGTTGGCTTCCCTGACCGTTGCAGTTGTCGGCACATTGGAAACCAGGGTACCACGGGCCGGCCTGCCAGGGCCCACGAGATTCTTTGGATGATTTTCGCTAAGGACCAGGCTCTCCAAGCCTGGCGAGCTTCGCGAGGATTTTCCCCTCGCGAAGGGTTTTTTCTCCTCGCCAAGGATTCTCTCCCTTGGCGAGGGATCGCAACTCGACAAGGCGTCTCCGACGCCGCCCGCATTTCTGCTAAGGACCAAGCTGAAAGGCTCGGCGAGGCTTTTCGCCTCGCGAAGCTCCTTCCTCGCGAAGCCCTCTCTGCCCCCACGGCAGAGCGCACATGGGCTCTGCGCCATGTGCAGAGTGACGCGCGTGCCTACGCGCGATGACGACGATGCCGCAGTTGCTGTTTCCATGTATAAAGCAGTCAACAAAGCGGAGCCAAGCAAAGCGGACAACAAGTATTGCCTCTTTGGTGATAAGGGAACCGTCTGCAGCTACGCTCCAAGGACGACGTCACCGTGGGTCACCTCCCACCTCGGCAAGCGCCAGCCCGCCGTCCAGCTGGTCGTTGCCCCTTTTCAGCTTTGGTGACGCCGTTCCCCTGCCGTGGACCGCGTCCACGAGCTTTACCTTTATGGTGGACTTCACCTTTATCGTGCACCGCGCCTCCTCCATCGTCGCCATGTGGTAACCCTTCCCGCCCAAATGTTTGGGCAGAAGAGGTCCAAGACGCCTATAAAAGGAGGAGGGGTGCGCCCAAGCAAAGGGTTCGATCTTCAGTTGGTTCGGTTTTTTGGAGTCTAGGAGCCTACCCAAAAACCCTAGATCTGAAGACTAGCAAGTAGCCATTGTTAGCCACCTCGAGCTCGACAAGCTCTCCTTGTACTGTGAACTCTCCAAGCAGTGCAATACACAAAAGCAGGACGTAGGGGTTTTACCTCCACAAGAGGGCCCTAAACCTGGGTAAGACCGAGCGTTCCATCTCTGCAGTGCTGTCCCGCAGCGAGTCCGACGAGCACCGTCGCCGGAGCACGTTGAGGGTTGTTTGATTCCGTGTTCATCCCCTTACTCGATCCTTCTCGAGACACACCCAGTTCCTGGGACAGTTCTCCGACAGCAGTAACTACCCACTAGGAACTTATTTTCAACTTAGTAGAATTCATGACACATTAGCATTGTTGACTTAGGTTGTTTAGTTCAGAAAAGTACGTACGGCTCCACGATTTAATAACACCTCTCCACTAATCAGCTCTAACACCATTAACCAACATATTTTAACCATTAGTTATTTTAGTGCCTCATAACAATTGAAGGGTATCAAATTATCCACATAGTGATCTACAAGACTATGCAGGTTTTTCTACTTCATACCCTACCACATGCATAGCATTTTTCTGATGTAACACATTAACCAAGCAACCAAAACAACTCTCCAACAAATATAAGTGAAGAACAATAGATTTTAACTTAACAACTAGCAGCTCTAAACGAGATAAAAGCTAAAAGCGAGAGCTTACTAGAAAACAAACAGTAGCTAAGAATACTCAAAAAGATATAAGCGAAGCAAAGGATTATTCAAACGAAAAAGTAGAGCGTGTCTCTCTCCCACACAAACAAAGCTAGGATCCAACAAAGATATGACCAGCAAACAAACAAACAAAACTGAAAGTAAAAAGACGCTCCAAGCATAGCACATAATATGTAAAGTGATAAAAACGAAGTTCAACGAAGACGACCTTATGATAGTCGATGAAGATGAGGGGATGCCTTGGGCATCCCCAAGCTTTGACTCTTGATAGTTCTTGATATTCAGAGGGGGTGCCATGGGGGCATCCCAAGCTTGAGCTTTGATCCATCCTCGATTTCTTCATATTCCTCTCCTTTGGAACTTAAAAACTCCCTTCACACAAAACTTCTCATAATTTGATTAGAGGGTTAGTGCTCATAAATTAAAATGCACATGTGTTCAACACATGACAAATTGCAAACCAACTTCATTTAACATTAGCTACTGTTTACTAAGCCTCTTTATCCCATACAATGTCAAAACCGGGATGGGGCTTAGGTTTCTGTCACTCCGGCAGCCCTACCCCCCGGCCTTTTTCACGTACTACAAACCCTATGATGTTATCCACGCGCGCAAGTAATAATGGGCACCATAGGACTGTACCATATCAACATACAACTCGAATAAACCAAATACATTCAATAATTCAACCATAAGACAACAAGGAACTACATAAACATGACATAGATCATAGGATAATATTTTATAGCATCAAACACCATGTTTACATAGGGGATTATAGAGGTTTGTGAGAGAGTGGACCGCTGTAGCTATGGAGGAATTGGCGATGGAGATGGCGGTGAAGGCGGCGGCCATGGAGGAAAGGGCAAGACGGAGGCGGCGCCGCTTGGCGGCGGCCGGCCGGCCAAGAGGGAGCGCCGCCCCCTAACCCCCTTCCTCCATGACTTCTTGGTGCTGTATAGGATCCCTCCCCCTTGTAGATGAGGTCCAAGGGGGAGGCAAATTTGTGGCTTTTGGTGGCTGCCCCCAAAACTAGGATTTCCTCTCTTTATATAGGTGGAGGCAATGCTTCCTGGCCCTCCGATGGATGACCCCTTGATCCAATGGCTCTTAGGCACCTCTAGAACCTTCCTAGGGACCCTATATCCTTAATGAGGTGCCAAAGTCGTGGCTTGATCGAATCCTCCAAGTTTGGTAAGAGTTGGAGTCAATCACGTCACCAAATTTTGGAATCCCGTAATCAGATATTTGGCCTTCAGTAAAACGGAGATTTCCGGAGCTACGTACCTCCGATTGGGCTGTTCTTGGGATTAAATGAAAGCTATGGAAATTTTCCACAACTTTGTCCGTTGTGAGATCTTCAGTTGAAGTCGTCTTAAGGTCTCAAACTGACGATATCTGAAATCTGTGAGGAGGACAGATATCAGGAAAGTCAGAGTCCACCTCCAAAAAGGCTCCTTTTGCGTTTTTACCAATTTCCAAGTGATTGCTACACATCAAAGTGTGAAAAAAGAAAATTGTGCACTTTTGCAACTATTTGTAGGTTAGTCAAAATAAATCATAAACTTAGTATAAAAACAAGTGTCAAAAGCATAAAAGTGGCATGAAACAATCAAAAATTATAGATACGTTTGACACGTATCAACATCCCCAAGCTTAATTCCTACTCGTCCTCGAGTAGGTAAATGACAACAAAATAATTTTTGATGTTGAATGCTAGGATTATGTCTTCAACAAATGCATGACAAATGCTATATAGATAATGAAACTTAAGCAATTGTGTTAGCTAATGAAAAGATAACGTCGAACTAGGAGTTAATAATATGAAATTATAAACATTCACAAGATTATAATGATCATAATAAAGCATGGTAGAGTGGTCTCTCACTTGCCCCTTTAGTAGAGCAAAACATAAATGCCGGGCACCTCTTGAGATATTAAACAGAGACTAGGAGTAAAGTTTTCAAAAATGATATAGAATCTCAAACATGCTCCACTGATTAAGACTTTGGGACAAAGCACATTATACTCAGAATGACAGCAATGCTCTATAAGATGGTGCTCAAAGAAGGATGACGACTCAACATAAACATAAAAGAAGGGCCCTTCGCAGAGGGAAGCATGGATTAGTCATGTGCTAGAGCTTTTTATTTTTTATAGAACAGAAGTAAAACAATTTTGAGATATGCATGCTTTCATCAACGATTTCACAGCAAAGAAACTAGCTAGTCCCCTATTACAAGCAAGGCTTTTAGACTTGTGAGAGCAGCAGGTTTAGAGGAACGAGTACATTCCTATTTCTCCTTGGTTTCACCACTTTCCAATGTTTGAGCTGATTTCTCAGATTTGCATTGTGTGGAGGAGAATGGTGAGTTATATTTATATTTTGCTTAAGCTGCTCTCGGGTTGATTCAAGTGAAGACGTAATCCATCGACACCAGGTGAAAGGGGGGAAATGACCTTGCTCGTCACAAGTTATATCTAGCTCTCTACTGCTCCCTCATGAGCTTAAAAACAGAGGCACAAAAGGAGTATTTTGAATATTTTAAAGGTAGCACATGACAAATTTACTTGGAATGGCAAGAAATACCATGCATAGGTAGATATGGTGGACTCAGCTGGAATACTTTGGCTTAAGGAATTTGGATGCACGGATGGACCATTACACCCAGTGCCAGTGGAGGCTAGCAAAAGATGGGAAAGCGACCAAATTTGAGCATTACTGTCATAATCATGCTTTGCGACAAAATACTTAATGAATAAAACATAAGAGAGGTTCTTCAATTCTAAACTACAATAAACCGTCAAGGCATAACAGACTGTATTTTTAGTCTTTCAACATGTGTGAACATGTGCCAAGTCAATCCGAATAAATCTTTTGGAGGAGGATCCCACTTCACCATTCCACATTATGAACAAAATAACACATGTTAACATCAAAATAACATATTATACCCTCTTAGCTCGTTGAGACTAACCATTAGAAAGCATGAACTACGAAGCAACATTATACACACAACATTTTTAAGTTTAAACAAATAACTAACCAACCAAATAAAACTCCAATCAACTCTCCAGAAAGGGTATAAATAAAAGATATAACAATCAGCTCATTATTGTGATGGTGCATGATGCTAACACAAAGATATAATAGATAATAAATTAAGATACAAACGCTTCAAGTTTATGCAAGTTTCTATGTTGCTAAAAAAACAAAGTTTGAAGGATTGCAAACCGAGAGGTTGTTGATGTAGAGGCATGCAAAGGCATCCACAAGCTTATGGTTTTGACCAATCTTGGATATTTCTCAATTTGATGTTCCTTCATTCCCTGTGAAAAAACTTCAACACAAAAACTCTCCCATTCTTTTTCTATGGTTAGACATTAGTATACTAAAGATAACATTTCCAAAGTGCTGCCATTAAACTAAAACAAATTTTGTTTTCAAGTTACAGGGAGGTTTCTTAAGTGGCAAACTTTAAAATAATGGATGAGATCCAAAAAGAATCAAATGAAAACGCAAAGAGGCCACTTTTACAACAAAAGTCAGAATCTGTCCAGAAAAACAGCAGCTGGAAAACATAATTTTTAAGTAAACTTAAAGTCTCTGAAATTTTCTCCAATTTTTTAGCGCACAGAGGATTAGTAGATGCTTTCTCTGTAAAAATTTGGTGACATTTAGAGCTTCCAGTAAAACATGACAAATCGGGCAGTGAACAGCAAATACTGAAAACAGAAAAACCACTTTTTAATTATGCATCAACTAAAACCAAATGGGTAAAATTTGGTACTTTATTTTTGGAAAACTAAAAGACCAGAGGGAAAAACAAAAGCAAACGGAAAGTAAAAACAAACCGATGCTCCAAGAATAGCACATAATATGTAAAGCAATAAAAATATAGTACCATGGGTGAAAACTGATGATTGTTGATGAAGAAGGGGATACCTTGGGCATCCCCAAGCTTAGACGCTTGTGAATTTTTTATATTTCTGAGGAGGTCCATGGGATCCTCCCCAATATTGAGCTTTTATTCCTTCTTGATCTTCCTTCATCACCTCGCTCTTGAATACTTGAAAACTTCCTTCACACAAAACTTCTAATAAACTTCATTAGAGGGTTAGTTCTCAATCAAAATAATCCACCTTCAGTTCTCAGTTAACAAATTAAATGAAATTTTTCCTAAACATTAGCTACTGCCACAAAGATCTAAGTGATGCTCCGGGATCAAAAGAACTCCACTTTGCCCGTAAAAGAAGCGATGTAAGAACAAAGACAGAATCTGTCAAAAACAGAGCAGAATGTAAAGATGATTTTTTTCGGGATACTTGGACACCTCCAATAAGAAAACTTAAAACTAATGAAAGTTAGAGAAAACCCTGATTCTTACTGTAAAAAATTTTCAGACCCATATCACGTTCTGTGATTTTTTAGAATTTCGTATGGTGACAGACAGAAATCTGTTTCTGGACAGCAACTAAAAAATTTAACTTTCCTCTCATTAGAGGCTATTCTTAGCACAAAAACCGAAACAAAAAGGATACAAGGGAGTTGCTACAGAGGAAAAAACACCCAAACACAAAGAAAAACAAAAAGAAACAGAAAGTAAAAATAAAATGGGTTGCCTCCCATGAGCGCTTTCTTTAATGCCTTTTAGCTAGGCTTATTTTAATGATGCTCTCATAAGATTAAGAGTTGAAATAATAAGGAGAGCATCAAGGAGAAAATATCAAACACATTTAAATCTAACCCTCTTCCTATGCATAGGAATCTTGTAAGAAAACAAATCATTGAAACATAATGTGACTAGCATAAGAGGGCAAAACAAATGCAACTTCAAAACTTTCAACGTAAAGAGAGGAGACTAAATACTATGAGATATTTAGAACCATGTTTTTCTCTCTCATAATAACTTTCAGTAGCATCATAAGAAATTTTTAATAATATAGCTGTCACAATAAAAATTCTTACAAAATTCCACATGCATACAATTATTATATAAGGACAATATGAGTAATATAGATCATGAACGAGACAACCTAAAATTTGTTGATGAATAAGAAGGGATGGCTTGGGCATCCCCAAGCTTAAATGGCTGTATCTTCTTGAATATGTTCTTGGGGTGCCCCTGGGCATACCCAAGGTTTAGTTCTTGTACCTTATTGTTCGTCTCATATCACCATATTGATTCGATCTTATAGACTACATCCACATAAAACTTCACCAAACTCATTAGTAGGGTTAGTGCTCATTAAATAAAATCCATTCATGTCCAAGCATTGGCAAGTTGTAAGACCTCAATTCAATATTATCTACTGTATAATAATCAATTTATAACTTCTATTGATCAAATAAAGATTATAAACATCGAGTATAAGCACAATACTAAATAAAGACAACAATCAGTCAAAAACTGGACAGTCTGTTAAGATCGAATTTTTAGAGCCACTTCTGTAGCTCAAATCAGAAAACTCAAAAGTAACAAAAGATAAATAAAAGTATCAGGCTTGCTGTCTAAAAATATCAGAAAAAGATAAAATTCTGGTGATTTTAGGAATTTCACGCAACAGGCGCACAGAATCTGTTTCTGGACAGCAAAGCAAGAAACTTGCATCATAAATAAACTAGAGGTCATAAATACATTTTATTTTTATATTACAGTGGTATATAGACAATATATACATGTTTTTAGCTGAGAAGCTTCCATGAAAAGATTTTCTTTGGTTTCATAGGCATGAACACAAGTGTTCAAGGTCGACCCCCACTTAACCATTACTCATCTTTCCAATCACTTCTCTTTTTGAAAAAGTTTTAGATAACAAGTAGAACTAATTTTTTTGTAATTCGTGCTCCCTATCCATACTAAGATAGAAAACAACTTAAAACTGAAAGTAAAAATTACTTAGATATGAAGCAAACAAGTGCACACAAGAATATTCACCCCACGCTATTGCTCCCTGGCAACAGCGCCAGAAAAGGTCTTGATAACCCACAAGTGTAGGGGATCGTATGTAGCCTTTTCGATAAATAAGAGTGTCGAACCCAACGAGGAGCTAAAGATAGGATAAGTATTCTCTCAAGTTCTATCAACCATTGACACAACTCTACGCACACCGAACGTTTGCTCTATCTAGGAAATAAAATTATAGGAATAAAACAGGTATGAAAGGATAGCTTTGCAATATAATAAAGAACAAGAAAATAAAAGTTAGTTGTTGCAGCAATAAAGTATACTAAAAGACCATAAATAACAGAATCATGAGTGTGGAAAAGTGGTGGAATGCGTGGCAGAATTGTTCATAATTAATTAGTGAAGTTATTCGGTTCATCGTCTTCGATGCAGTTTTCTATGTGAGAGAGGCAAAGCATACACGTTCTCAACTACTTGTGATTACATGTACTATATGATTGGAACATTAGCAAGCATCCGCAACTACTAACATTCATTAAGGTAAAAACCCAACCATAGCATTAAGATCATAAGGTCCTCTTTATCCCATACAATGTCAAAACCGGGATGGGGCTTAGATTTCTGTCACTCCGGCAGCCCTACCCCCCGGCCTTCTTCACATACTACAAACCCAATGATGTTATCCACACATGCAAGTATATAATGGGAACCATAGGACTGTACCATATCAACATACAACTTGAATAAACCAAATACATTCAATAATTCAACCATAAGACAACAAGGAACTACATAAACATGACATAGATCATAGGATAATATTTTATAGCATCAAACACCATGTTTACATAGGGGATGACAGAGGTTTGTGAGAGAGTGGACCTCTGTAGCTATGGAGGAATTGGCGATGGAGATGGCAGTGAAGGCGGCGGCCATGGAGGAAAGGGCAAGGCGGAGGCGACGCGGGCGGCCGGCAGCGGCGGCGCCACGTGGGGGCGGCCGGCCGCCCAACGGGGAGCGCCGCCCCCTAACCCCCTTCCTCCATGACTTATTGGTGCTGTAGAGGAGCCCTCCCCCTTGTAGATGAGGGCCAAGGGGGAGGCAAATTCGTGGCTTTTGGTGGCTGCCCCCAAAACTAGGGTTTCCTCTCTTTATATAGGTGGAGGCAATGCTTCCCTGCCCTCCGATGGATGGCCCCTTGATCCAATGGCTCTTGGGCACCTATAGAACCTTCCTAGGGACCCTATATCCTTAATGAGGTCCCAAAGTCGTGGCTTGGTCGAATCCTCCAAGTTTGGTAAAAGTTGGAGTCAATCACGTCACCAAATTTTGGAATCCCGTAATCAGATATTTGACTTTCAGTAAAACGGAGATTTCCGGAGCTACGTACCTCCGATTGGGCTGTTCTTGGGATTAAATGAAAGCTATGGAAATTGCACACAACTTTGTCCGTTGTGAGATCTTTAGTTGACGTCGTATTCAGGTCTCAAACTGACGATCTCTGAAATCTGTGAGGAGGACAGATTTCAGGAAAGTCAGAGTCCACCTCCAAAAAGGCTCCTATTGCGTTTTTACCAATTTCCAAGTGATTCCTACACATCAAAGTGTAAAACAAGAATATTGTGCACTTTTGCAACTATTAGTAGGTTAGTCAAAATAAATCATAAACAAGTGTCAAAAGCATAAAAGTGGCATGAAACAATCAAAAATTATAGATACGTTTGACACGTATCAATCATCATTCTTATCAAATTCATGAATTGTGAAACTTGGAAAAGGACCTCCAGAAATACTATTAGTACCAACAATTGGTGAAGCAAAAGTAGTTTTACCCACTAGGGCTCCTCCCTCAAAATCCTTGGAAATTTGATCTTCCTTCACCATCCTCAACTCCTCTTTTCCTGCAAATGATGTATTAATTTTAGTAGTATTCTTTGGCACAAATATAAATTTAGGTAATTTGGGGGCCGAAGCCTCTCTCTTTTTAAATTTAGATGGAGAAAAGGGTGCTCCCGAGGTCTCAATTGCTTCCCTCAATTTATTAATTCGATTAATAGCTCTTGTAGCTTCAAGGGACTTAATACTTTTAGCAATGTCTTTTAGGCACCCATCAAGCTTGTTAATACCATCAAAAATTCCCTTATCTATTTTTCTTATCATATCCACACTTGGTACATTATCTTCTATAACTTCTATCCTTCGCATGACATGTTCTAAAGTGATTTCAATTTTATGATCATTAGTTGGTGGAATCCCCACAAGACCCTCTATAATATTAAAAGCTTCCAAAGCATTAATTCCTAGGAAGTTTCCACCTGTGATAGTATCTAGCTAGGACATACCTATGCCAACTTGTAATGCCAATATAAAAGTTTCTGAGGAGAACAGTGGCCAAGGGTTTTTTAGCGGATCTATGACGAGCATCATTAATTCTGTACCAAGCATCTTTCAATTTCTCCCCACCTCTTTGTTTGAAGGTGAGGACTTCGGACTCGGGTGTCTCAATGGGAGGAAAAGAACTAGCCATGAAAATAAAATAAAATAACAAGACAGGAATAAAGACTACACTAATTTTTTTGGGGTTTAAAATTTTGAAACAGGAAAATAAACTAAACGAGATATAAAGCAAGCAAGACAAAAACAAAGTAAAGAGATCGAGAGTATGAGACTCCCCTTGCTTTAGCTCCAAAGTCCCCGGCAACGGCGCCATAAAACTGCTTGATGGTGGATATTGATAAGTTGGGTGGTGCCCCAAGCGAAGGCGGAATTGTAGCTAGTAGCAGTTTTCCCTCGTTTAACGAACCGAGGTTTATCGAACCAGTAGGACTTTGAAATAAACAACGAGGTGAATGTTGAAGATCTCTGGAGCTTAACCTTCAACAGACGTGGACCAGCACACACTCAACCAAATACTTTGTCCCCAACGGCGGAGAGGTTGTCAATCTCTCCGGTCTCGCAGAACACAAAGCGGTTAATTGTATGATGAAATAGATAAAATATGAAAAGTGACCAGAGGAGTAATGATAAATAAAAGCAAGTAAACGAGGTTGTAAACAATGTAAAAAGATGGACCGGGGGCCATGAGTTCACTAGTGGAGTCTCTCAAGTAAATAAAATATGCATGTGATGGGTGAACGAATTACAGCTAGGCAATTGACAAGATCATGACACAAACCCAATTTAGCTATGACAAAAAGGACATGATAATATTTATGGAGGCATCACGACAAGGAACAAAGACCGTTGAGTCCAACTGCGTCTTTGTCTAAAAAGTCCACCGTGGGATCGCTATCCAGCCTATCACCCAACGGTATTAAGTTGCAAGCAACAGACAATTACATTAAGTAAAGTGCATGAAGTAAGCAATACTAATATCAAAATAGACATTAATACCGCTGTTTTACCCATAGTAGCAACATCACACCCTCGCCCTTAGACGTTTCTGTCACTCGTGCCCAGGAACACAAGGGGGCATGAACCCACTATCTAGCATAAATACCCTCTCTTGGAGATACACACAATCACTTGGCCAAAGTAACTACGCACATCGGAGAGCATGCAAGAACATAAATTACTCATATAAGAATCATGCACAATCCGAACATAACTCCATAATCCATCGGATCCCAGCAAACACATCACATAGCATTACAATAATCGATCTTGATCATGTTAGGCAGCTCACAAGATCATAAGACATGAAGCACAAGAGAGAGAGACTACCAACTAGCTACTGCCATGGACCCGTAGTCCAAGGTGAGACTACTCACAAATCATCCCGGAGGAAGGCATGGTGATGAAGAGCCCTCCGGGATCGATCTCCCCTCCGGTAGAGTGCCGGGATCAGCTTCAGACTGGACCCGAACTAGGGTTTTCGGTGACGGCGCGTTGGGGTCGAGTTTCTAGAAAATAATGGCCACCTCCACGTTTTTAGGTTTTTAGGGATTTTATAGGCGTCGGAGGGCGTCGAGGAGAGGTCCCAAGGGAAGGGGCGGGCCCCACCCGCAGGTCACCCCTAGGCTGCAGCAGGGGGGCGCCTCTGCCCTGTGGGCCTCCCCTCCAGCTCTCCTTTGGACTGGTACTTCGTCGTGGCAAATAAAAAATTCTCAAAAATTTCCAGCGCGTTCCGAGAATATTTCCAGAAGTAAATTTCTGAAACAAAAAGACAGCAAAAATAGGGAACTGGCACTGGGCATCCTGTCAATAGGTTAGTCCGACAAAATGCATAAAAATGATATAAATGACAGTAAAAACATGTGACAATATCACAAAACTAGCATGGATCACTCAAAAATTATAGATACGTTTGAGACGTATCAGCGGTCATCATCGCAACTTGAGCTGCCAGTTCGTCCCTCTCATCTCTGGCCCTCAGGAAGTCTCGCCTGGCCTGCCCCCGGCGTTCTCTCTCATGTTCAAGGTCATCCTTCAGACTAGAGATCCGTTTGTCTCTTGACGCAATGATCTCGTCCTTTTCCCGGAGAGCCTCCGTGCTCTCCAGGCTCACCTCGTGGCGGGTCCACTCTAGTGCATTGTCCACCCCTTGTTCCAGGCGGTCCTCATCCTGGGCCGCCCTGATGTGCAACTGCTCCGCCGCCTCGAGATAAGCCTTCTCCTGATTCTCAAGTTCACGAAGACGCTGCGGCAGCGTCTCCTCAAGTCGGGACACCCTTCGCTCACGGGCGTCCAGCATCTCTTCGTCCGCCACCACGCGCGCCTCTCGGGCAAGCAGTTCTTCTTCACGGAGGGAGCAAGAGGACGCCCACCATTCGACCTCGGCCTGCGCAAAAGTGAGGAACTCCCCAATGCGGAGGGATACCTAAGGACCTCGTTACCAGGACATTGCCGGGGGGCTGGCCAGCTCCGGCCCCGCACTCTGGAAGGTTTGCTGGGGACTCGACATCACGCTCGCCCCTGGCCGGAGCATTCGCTTCAGGATCTGCATCGTCAGCCACGTGAGAAGCCTCAAAATGCAACAACACCGCTGCTCGAAGGCGCCCATCACGGGTCCAGAAGAAGTCACCTAAATATGGCGCCCGCGCCACCATCACCGGCAACCCGCGAACGCCGCCCGGAGCGGGGGCAGCACCCGGAGGGGTCCCGACAGGAGCCAGGGACTCCTCTGCGCCGGCCGCGGAACTCTCGGCGGTATCCCCCACCTCCTCGTCTTCGCTGACCCGGGCGCGCTTCCGGGGGCTTCTGGGTCCAGGGGACCTACAAGTACACGAAGGCGGTCAGGATGGCCGTAGCCGCAAGTAATGATGGAAGAATCCATAAGATGAGCCCGGGCTCACCCTCGGCTCGCTTGGCGCCAAAGAAGCTCCACCGCTTCTCCGCCAGGTCTTCGAAGATATCTGGCACCGACACGCTTTCTTCGCCATCTTCGTCAACAAGAAGCGGTGGCGGGAGAGCTTCGAACTCTTCGCCCGACTCCTGCCCTGCCAGCAAGGTTGGGGATGCTGGCCGCTCCAGGAGTGGCTCCACCGCAGCACCGTTCCCACCCGCCGGCGCGCTCCTCTCCTCCTGGATGGGCGCGGGCGATGGGTGCCGGGCCTGTGCCCCCGGTGTAGTCTCCTCTTGATCCTCCCGTTGGAAGAACCGGGCTCTTCCGGGGAAACGGCCCCGAAGGGCGGACCCACAGTTGCGGAAGACCTCAACCCGAGGGCCACCGACTCCTTGGGCACCGGCAGCGGATCCAGAAACTGAGTTCCCAGGACCCCGAACGCGTTGACCATGGCATGGGAGCTGAGACGGCTCCATCTCCCAGACCGTGAAAGAGCGGGCAGACCTTAGGCGGAAGGAAGTACGGCACTCCCGGGATCAAGAAGAGCAAGCTTTTCCCCCACTTCGTCCACGGTAGCAAGATCCCCATCTTCTGGCGAATATCCAACAGCGGTTGGGGTCTGCGTTGCAACGGGACGATTCCTCGCCGGATGAAGTCTCCAGTGATCGATTGCGGTGCATGTCATCTTCCCGTTGTAAAGCTCGGTCATTTGTTCTATAATCGGAAGAAGGGCCGGATCCTCGGAGCTCACCTCTTTGGAATTGGCCAGGCGCTTGGCTGGGGATGTTGGCAGTAGAAGGTGAGGGCTGAGACTCTCCTCCGAGATGAAATACCAGTTGTACCTTGATGACGTGTTGTTGGGAGACCCCAAGAGGAAGGTATGATGCAGCACAGAAGAAGTTTTCACTTGATTACAAAACCAAGGTTATCGAATCCAGTAGGACTTGGAGAAGGCTTAACAAGGTGTCAATCCACTCTGGCGCTATTAGATTAACGCGGACCTGCACACGATCACAAACAAACTACTTTGCCCCCAAAAAACAGAGAGGTTGTCAATCTCTCCGGCTTGCCAAACACAAAGAATTAAATGCGTGGATGTAAAATATGATGATGATGAAATATGACCAGCAAGCAAATGTTGATGAAAAGCTATGAAAACAGTTGTAACCAATGTAGGAAAATAGGACCGGGATCCACAATTCAGTAGAGGTGTCTCTCCAAAAGATATACATGATGGGTAAACAAATTGCAGCATGGCAATTTACAGTATTGTAGGCACACAACAAGGCTATCATAAAACAATATAGTTCACCGCTTCATCTAATATGGGCATTACGTCAAAATACATAGACCGTCATCCAACTGCATCTATGACTAATAATCCACTCTGGGATCACTATCCAGCATGTCACCCAAAAGTATTAAGTTGCAAGCAACAGATCATTGCAATAAGCAAAGTGCATAATGTAAGCAATGTAGATAACACGAAGAAATCACACCGCTGTTTTCTCCCTAGTGGCAACAACACATCTCTAGCCTTGACGGTTCCTGTCACCGAACTCAGACAAAGAGAGGCATGAACCCACTATCTAGCATAAATACTCCCTCATACAACACTAACAATTACTCGACCAAAAACCACTAGCATCGGAGAGCATGCAAGATCATAGATGAAACACATAACTGAACAAAAGTAATTACTTCCACAATTTATCGGATCCATGCAAACACAATCATGTAGCAATTACAAATAGATGATCTTGATCATGATAGGCAGCTCACAAGATCTAAGCAATGGAGTACAAGGAGGAGAGACAACCATCTAGCTACTGCTATGGACCCGTAGTCCCGTGGTGGACTACTCATGCATCACTCCGGAGGCAGGCATGGTGATGTAGATGCCTCTTGCGTCGATTCCCCTCTCCGGCAAGGTGCCGGGAAGAGCTTCTGAACCCTCCCAAACTAGGGTTTGAGATGGCGCGCGGTGGCCTCAGACGTATTCTAGAAATTGTGATCGGTTCTCCTCTGTTTTTAGGTCAGAGGGGAATTTATAGGTGAAGGGGTGACGTGAGGCGATGGACAGGGGCCCAGGTGGGCCCCACGTGCGGCCAAGGGGGGCCGCGGCCAGGTGGCTCCTGGAGCCCCTGTGCCTCCCCTCCGGCTATCCTTTAGGCTCTGTCTTTCTTTCATATTGGAAATAATTCCCGTAAATTTTCAGAGCAATCCGAGAAACTTCTCAGAACAACTTTTCTGAAACAAAAAGACAGCAGAAAATAGGAACTGGCACTGGGCATCTTGTTAATAGGTTATTTCCATAAATTATGCCAAAATTATATAAAAACATTGTACAAACATGTGGCACTGATATAAAATCAAGCATGGAACATAAAAAATTATAGATACGTCGGAGACGTATCATACCTCCATTCGCCCCAGCAGGATTTGAGCTTCAGCTCCGGGTACTGGTGCGCCGCCGATCTTCTGAGGCGGAAGGAGACTCCGCTTTGACTTTCCCAGGCGGGGAACGAAGTAATGCAAAACAATGCCATAGAGGGCATCACACCGGTGAATGCCTCGCATGCATAAGCAAAGGAGCCAGAATCAACACCGCGTTCGGGTGAAGATGGAGCATGTGCAGCCCGAACGCCTCCAGGACTGCGAGGAAGAAGGTCGAAAAGGGGGGAAGCAATCCCACCACCGAGAAGTCATGGAAGGTCACCACCTCCCCCTCCTATGGGAGGCCTACGCCCGGGAAAATCTTCAGTGCCCCAACTTCGAGGAACTTCTTGGATAGCACATGGCGAACACGAGCAATCATCCCCTCGGCCCCGTACGCGCTCGGGGAAAACAAGGAATGGGTCTCCCTCGGCGGAGGGAGGGGAACGGCGCGGGCGGATTCCGCCTTCGTCATCTCCTCCGCGATGGACTGCTTCACTTTCCTCACAACCCCTCTTCCCTGCCTGGACGCCATGGGCGGGGAGAGGGAAGGAGGTTCTAGACGGCCGCCGGAAGAAGGAAGGCGGAGCTTGCTGGGCGGCGATTTGGGGATTTCGGCGATTTGGGGAGAGTAACGGCTACAGTGCCACCGAGTCGCGTCTTATGAAGCATCTAACGTGTCACGTCACGGCCCCACTACTCTAGCTCGCGCGGGGATCGAGGGGGCATCCCGCTTTGTGCGCTCGCTCCCGTTGGATTCAAGACTGACGTTGGTGATCCACGAGGACCGCAACGTTCACCAAGATAAGGAAGACCCGGGGGCTCGCGCTGAACCTTATGAGTTGCCATTATTGGGAGGATAAGGCTTATAGTTGTTACTACCAAAATTATTTCGATATGCATTATTGTTGAAGTTATTTCTACTGAGAAAATTAACATCAACTTGATCCTTTTCTTGGGCAATTAAAGAAGCAAGTGGGACATTATTAGGATCAATAGAGGACTGATTGGTAGCAAGCATAGACATAATCATATCAACCTTCTCACTCAAAGAGGAAATTTCCTCGACAGAATTTACCATCTTACCACTTGGAGCTCTTTCGGTATACCATTGTGAATAATTTGTCATCATCTCATACAAGAGTTTAGTTGCTGCACCTAATATGGTGGACATAAAGGTGCCTTCCGCGGGCGAGTCCAAGAGGTTCCTTGAAGAAAAATTCAAACCTGCATAAAAAGTTTGGATAACCATCCACGTAGTTAATCCATGCGTTGGACAATTTTTAACCATAGATTTCATTCTCTCCCAAGCTTGAGCAACATGTTCATTATCAAATTGTCTAAATTTCATAATGTTACTCTCCTCAATTGTATGATTTTAGCAGGTGGATAATATTTTCCAATAAAAGCATCTTTTCATTTAGTCCACGAATCAATGCTATTTCTTGGCAAAGACAATAATCATTCTCTTGCTCTCCCTCTCAAAGAGAAAGGAAAACGCTTCAATTTTATGATGTCACTTTCTACCTCTTTATACTTTTGCATATCACATAACTCAACAAAGTTATTTAAATGAGAGGCGGCATCATCAGCACTAGCACCAAAAAATTGCTCTTTCATAACAAGATTTAGCAAGGCAGGCTTAATTTCATAAGATTCTGCTTTAGTAACGGGTGGAGCAATTGGAGAGCATATGAAATCATTGTTATTAGTAATAGTAAAGTCACACAACTTGGTGTTTTCAGTGGAAGACATAATGATAAGATAAAATAACAAGACAGGAATAAAGACTACACTAATTTTTTTGGGTTTTAAAATTTTGCAACAAGAAAAATAAACTAAACGAGAAATAAAGCAAGCAAGACAAAAACAAAGTAAAGTGATTGAGAGTATGAGACTCCCCTTGCTGTAGCTTCAAAGTCCCCGGCAACGGCGCCAGAAAACTGCTTGATGGTCGGTGATGGTAGCGTTGGGTTGTGCCCCGTTAACGAACCGAGGTTTATCGAACCAGTAGGACTTTGAAATCAACAAAAAAGTGAATGTTGAAGATCTCTGGTGCTTAATCTTAAACAGACGTGGACCTGCACACACTCAACCAATTACTTTGCCCCCAACGGCGGAAAGGTTGTCAATCTTTCCAGTCTGGCAGAAAACAAAGCGGTTAATTGTATAGTGAAATAGATGAAAATATGAAAGTGGACTAGAGGAGTAATGATGATGAAAAGTGATGAATAAAGGTTGCAATCAATGTAAAAAGATGGACCGGGGGCCATGGGTTCACTAGTGGAGTCTCTCAAGTAAATAAAACACTCATATGATGGGTAAACAAATTACAGCTAGGCAATTGACAAGATTATAACATAAACTTAATCTAGCTATGACATAGAGAACATGATAATATTTATGTAGGCATCACGACAATGAACAAAGACCGTTGAGTCCAACTGCATCTTTGTCTAAAAAGTCCACCGTGGGATCGCTATCCAGCCTGTCACCCAACGGTATTAAGTTGCAAGCAACAGATATTTGCATTAATTAAAGCGCATGAAGTAAGCAATGCTAATATCAAAAGAGACATTAACACCGCTGTTTTACCCTTAGTAGCAATAGCACACCCTCGCCCTTAGACGTTTCTGTCACTCGTGCCCAGGAACAAAAGGGGGCATGAACCCACTATGTAGCATAAGTACTCCCTCTTGGAGATACACACAATCACTTGGCCAAAGTAACTACACACATCGGAGAGCATGCAAGAACATAAATCAACATATAAGAATCATGCACAATCTAATCATAACTTCATAATCCATCAGATCCCAGCAAACACATCACATAGCATTACAATAATCGATCTTGATCATGTTAGGCAGCTCACAAGATCATAATACATGAAGCACAAGGGAGAGAGACTACCATCTAGCTACTGCCATGGACCCATAGTCCAAGGTGGGACTACTCACAAATCATCCCGGAGGAAGGCATGGCGATGAAGAGCCCTCCGGGATCGATCTCCCCTTCGGCAGGGTGTTGGGATCAGCTTCACAATCACCCCCGAACTAGGGTTTATGGTGGCGGCGCCACGGGGTGACTTCTCTGGAAAATAATGGCCGCCCGACGTTTTTGGGATTAATCTGATTTTATAGGCGTCGGAAGGGGCCGAGGGGACCCACCAGGAGCAGGGGCGGGTCCCACCCGCTGCCCTAGGGTAGGCCGCGGCTGGGGGTCGTCCCTGCCCTGTGGGTGGCCCCTAGGGCTGCCCTCTGCACTGAAACTCCATCTTGGCGAATAAAAAATCCTCGTAAATTTTCAGCGCATTCCGAGAATATTTCCTGTGGTAAGTTTCTGAAACGAAAAGACAGCAAAAACAGGAAACTGGCACTAGGCATCTTGTCAATAGGTTAGTCCGACAAAATGCATAAAAATGATGTAATAAGATAGTAGAAACATGTGACAACATCACAAAACTAGCATGGATCAATTAAAAATTATAGATACGTTTGACACTTGGTGAGGATGCATGAGATTCATCGACGCCTCACGTATGTTTGGGACTACTGGATAGCTGATGAATGGGCAATGGACATACTGATGCGCTCACTTCCTCTCGGCTATAAAAGCTTTGTCAGAGATTTTGTGATGAAAGGAGAACAGTTCCCCTTCTTTACATTTCTAGAACGGTTGAGAACCTCCAAAGTAGAACCAGTAGAAGCAGAAATCATCGAGCCAGAAGGTATATTTGATATACAGTTTATAAATCTTTTTCCCATTCGCACTTTACAGTTTTGTGAAGTATTTGGTACTTATTCTTGTTTTATGAAAACAGAACCGACTGTGCATGTGGCTTGGAATGGACAAGGTGCCAATGCGTGATTGGGAGCTATTAAGGAGTTGATGCTGGAGACGCCCTTCCTATACATTTATCGTTTTGATTACTAGATTTGAGTAAATTTGTAATCGATTAGAGTGTGGACTGATTAGTGTGTCTTGCATCTCGCGAGACGGTTATCTATACCTAATAATAAAAGCACTAAGGCTTCCGCGATTTGGTTTGGTACATCACCGAAATTGTCCTTCAAGTTATACATAATTACCCACTCCACCACCCATAAGTTAAAAACCCGTTCAATTGGTGTAACACAGTCCAGCACGGATACGCTACTCGCTACACGCGCCAACACACCGCCTTAGGCCTTGCCCGCTGCTATAAAGATCGGAGGCACTCACCACATAGAAATATAGAATACGACCGCACGTCTAGCTGAAGGCGAAGGCGAGACTCGTCACATCGGATCACCCAGCGCAGCCGAATCCTATGCTCGCCGCCGTACCCGACGGCGCCGCGTCCAGAGTCGTCTGTCGGATTAATTCCTGCTGGTGATAGTGCTCCAGACGGCAAACACATGATGCCGAGCCAGCCCTGCCTCCCTCTGTGCCGCTCTTTCTGCCACGCTTGGACGAAACCGTCATGGATCATCGATCCGCTCGCATCGATCCCAGCTGGCGTAGATCACCGTCCACGTACGTCGGAGTGAGCAGCCCTCCACGAGGGGAAGAGAGATTGAGGAGGAAGCTACGTCTGTGTACGGTACTACGTCCTCGCGTACATCCCATCCGATCCGACGAGGCGTCAACCTCGTCCTCTGATCCTCTCGGACATGGTGAAACGAAATCGACGAACAGAGTAGCTCCATGATGTTGGTCCTTCGGTCATTAGGATGGGGATTGCGGGCTCGATTGCCACATCGCGAAGAAGAAGATGTCACGTGTGTTCGTATACTCGTGGGCGGCGTCTGGTGAAGATATCCGCGACCTCGCCGAGCCTGAGGTACATGGAGAGCGCGTCCAGCCGGCACGCAATGTCGGCCACATCGTGGTATGGCAGCAGACTGCACTTAAGGTTGTGCAGGACCGTTGGCAGCATCACGCGGCCATTGCTGCTACTTCGGCGTTTCCATGCCTCATGGAGCAAGAGGAGAGGAGACGAGAGTCATGAGCCTAGGAGGATGTGCATGTAAGTGAGTTGCTCCATGCATGAACCTGGCTATCAGGATGTGCAGGTCTGACGAAATTTGTATCCTTATTATTATACTCCTATATATGTTGTGTGTAACAGTTAGAGCAAATAAAGTTGCTACAACTCCACTGTAACCTGTTCGACGTACGTGGATTCCAACAAAAGTGTTAGATGTGTGCACAAGTACATATGGTACCTCTATCAAAAAAAGTACATATGGTACCAGATAAGAACATCGAAGGTTTACGTCAAGCTAGCTGTACTGTAGCACATAGATTACTGAATTTGTTACTGTAACTATCGAGAAGATAGTTTGCGATGTCCTTCAATATGTCAATGGCAGGTGCGTGCCGATTGGATGCATAGAACAATTGAAGATCAGAGTTTACTTAAATCAATTACATGACTTGAAACCTAAAATGTTAAACTTATAGATTAGAAGATAGGGATCAGACCTAAAACATTATTTCCGAATCGTGCAGGGTGTCCGAGCGCGAAGAAGGAAAGCCGAACCTGTCGTGGTCGATGCGGCCATTAATGACCACAACACCATCGCACACCTTTTTCTTGGAGCCGAAACAACCGATGGTCGACGGGGCCACCAACGATGACAACTCCATCGTCACTCTACACACGGACACCATGGAGAGGTTACAACTTTTTCCATGTCAGACACTAGCATCATAAAAGGTAGCGCTAATATTCTATTCTCGAAAGATTCAAGGCCTTCGACAAAACGGAAGGGTGAAGGGGTGTACGTCGGTGAGTAATCGACTTAGGGGAGGAGTCAACTATCATCTAACGTCCCACCACACATCCAACAAGAAGCAAGCGGGAAGCAAGGGATCGGTAATCTGATCTTTGATGCTCCTTATGTTTTTTCTCCCATTGCAACGCACGGGCACATTTGCTAGTTCATGTAAAGACAAGGAGTTGTTCTATATTATGAATAAATATCTTTTGTGGTCACATTTCGATTATGAGTATGTTATTGTTATCGCGACAATAAATAAATTAGAAAATTTATAAATCGTGCTAAAATGATATCCAATGTTTAAATAATGACTTCATTATAAAATGACACTATTCTTGGTCATGTTATAAATGTGTTGATGATGAAACATGCCCTAGTCGGCGATGCGGCCAAGGCACCACACCTGCGTGTGTGTGTGCTGTATTGTTGAAAAAAATCGTGTGTGATCGATTGAAGTTTCAACAAATAGTGGAATTCATTATTTAGTGGACTCCATCATAAATCTCAGTAAACAGGTGTGTTTACTTAAATATGAGTTGGAAATATTTGATGAAGATCAATGGAAATTTCGGAGTAAATTGGATATTAATTTTAATAAGAAAATTGAGTCTCTGTGATTGGATCAAAGTGACAAGATATTTGAGTTATAATTTTAGCATGAGTGTCTATGAAAAGTGTTTCATAAAATAATTTTTTTGGAATTGTTCAATGTGATTGATTTATTCTAAATATTGTAATCACACTTTATGGAATTGAACGGTTCGTTGCATAGAAAACAAAAATTTCCTACGTAACAAGCAGGAAAAACCCAACGGATCTAGATCTATTAGATGAAGGTAGCGAGGAGGAGATCCAATCTCTTACCCTTGAAGAACGAGCAAACGCGTTTTGTCGATGCAGAGGTTGGTCTGTCGATCCCCGCAAGTAGACTCATCTGGCCGTGAGGAGATGTATTATCCTTCGAGATACAATCTGATGAAGTGCCGCACAAGCAGCACCTCCGCGGTATCCACACGTACAACTCGATGTAGACTTCCTCTCCTTGATCCCGCAAGTGAGGAGGAAGTGGCTCGTGAGATTCCAGCAGCACGACAGTGTGGTGGTGGATATGGTGGAGGTTTTTCACAGACAGGGCTTCGCCAAGCCATGCACACGAGAGCGGGAGAGAGGAGGGAGAGAGGTGGTGGCTAGGGTATGGGGTGCTGCGCCCCAGCCCTCTCCTCCTCCTTATATAGACGTGGGGCAAGGGGCCAGCCCCTCCCCATCTAGGGCCGGCGGCCAAGGGGGAAACTTGCCCCCCAAGGTGCCCCGTTTAGGGTTAGGGCAGCCCCCACCTCCCAATGCCGCATGGGCCTTGGGGCATAGTGCGGCCAGCCCATGTGGTTTTCTACACCACCCCCTCAGTCCATGTGGGCCCTGAGGTCGGTGGGTACCATCTTGGAACCTTCCGGAACCTTCTAGAAACTTTCCAGAACCCTGCCGGAAAATTCCCGAACTTTTCCGAAACCCTGGAAACCACTTTCCTTATATGAATCTTTATCTCCAGACTCTTCCGAAGCTCCTCGTGATATCTAGGATCTCATAGGAGACTCCAAATCAACATTTGATTGCACCATTAATTATTTCAACCTAAGCCCTAGCTACATCGAAGCCTTAAGTGTGTGACCCAACAAGTTCGAGAACATGCAGACATGATCTAATCAATAACCAGTAGCGGCACCGGGATGTCCATATTGGTTCCTACATATTCAACGAAGTTCTTTATCGGTTGAACCACAATGTCGGGGATTCAATTAATCTCGTATACGATTCCCTTTGTCTCACGATATATCACTTTCCCAAGATTCGATCATCGGTATCGCCATACCTAGTTTAATCTCGTTACCGGCAAGTTCTCTTTACTTGTTCACATAGAATAGGATCCCCGTGACTAAACACCTTAGTCACATGCTTGCAAGCTTCAGGATGCTATACTACCGACAGGGCCCAGAGATATCTTCTTCGTCACTTGGAGGGACAAATCCCAGTCTTGATTCATGTCACCCAACAAATACCATCGGAAATACCTGAAAGCTATCTTTATAATCACCCAGTTATGAAGTGACGTTTGATGTCCACAAAGTATTCCTCCGGTAAATGGGAGTGACACAATCTCATGGTCTAAGGAAACTATACTTGACAGATACAAAAGCGTTAGCAATGAAACTATGTGACACAATCAATTGCTATGCTTTAAATGGGTTTATCCATCATATCATTCTCCTAATGATATGATTCCGTTATCAAGTGACTTTACAAGTCCATGTTTAGGAAACCTTAACCAACTCTTGACTAACAAACTAATCATAAGAGGCTTACTAGGGACACTTTTTTGTTTATATTCCACACATGTATTTTGTTTCCGGTTAATACAATTATAGCATGGAGGATAAACATTTATCATGAACGAGAAATACGATAAAAAATAATCTTTATTATTGCCCCTTGGGCATATTTCCAACAGTCTCCCACTTTGATAGAGGCAGAGGTGTCCGATCTTTCGATAAGATGATAAATATCGATTTGGGTGGCGTAGACGTTGACGATCCGACTACAAACGTGCGAGGACGCTGCGCCTTAGCAATCGCTACACCAACTCCGGGAAGGTTTATGATAGCGCCAAAGCACAATCGGCCAAATCAACTAAGGTCTAATTCCTGCAGACAATCGAAGAACAAGCAAGAACTAAGAATTGGCAATCTGAATATTGCAAATATGAATGAGTATATATGAAAGTGGGGTTCCGAAGAGCGGTCTTTGTCTGGCCGATCTGGCACAAACGAAGTACGGCGAAGTTGCAGCGACGGCTAGCTAACTTTAGACTAAACAAAACCCAAACCCTAAAGTGACGACCTAGGGGGTATTTATAGGGAAACTTAGGGAAATTTCGTGCAGCCTTGGAAAAGGGGGCCGAAATACTTCTTAAGTCGGTTTTCCTATCAATACGGACTCTAAAAACAGTCTATGAAAAGTTATCTCGAAAATACATGGGCCTGGCCCAAAAATAGAGGTGACGCAGCACCATATAATGCTATGGACGAAAATATGAAGTGTGGTCCTTGAATATTTCGTCCATGACTTCATGCTCCCTTATAGTGGCTTCACAACCCTCGATTCTCCGTGTGGCGTCATCTTCAATCCTCGTATACTTGCTGCCATCTCCATGGACGATCATGCTCCAATACTTGTCCATCAACTCCTCTTTAGGTCCATTATTCCTAAGTGTAACAACACGTCGGTTTTAGGCAGTAGCATATTCTCATGTAAATTTGGAAGAGTTCCAAGAAACGAAAGTACCTGATAATTTAGTTGACATGCACGAGCTCGAGTAATAGGTCCTTGTATTTGTGTAGTGGTAGGACTAGTGGTTGCAACTGTAGTTGGGATGTCCTCATCATCCTCCCCTTCTTGAATTGAAGTCGTCCTCGACACAATTTCATCTTCTTCACCGAAGTAGGGCTTCAAATCTGCAATATTAAATGTGGGACTAAACCCATAGTCAGCAGGCAGCTCAAGTTTATATGCATTATCATTTATACGCTCTAACACCTTAAAAGGACCAACAGCTCATGGCATTAACTTGGACTTGTGCAAATCAGGAAAGCGATCTTTGCGCAAATGCAACCAAATAAGATCTCCAACATCAAACACAATATGCTTTCTTCCTCTATCTCCATACAATTTATATTTAGCATTCATGCGTGCAATGTTTTCTTTAGTTGTCTCATGCAATTTTAGTATCAATTCAGCATGTTGTGTAGCATGAAAATTATTTTGCACCGTAGATGGAAGAGGCAATTACTCCTATAAAGGATGCAAACTACCCGGCCATCCAGCCTGTCCAAGCGATCCAAATGGAGCTCCTACGTTGGATCGATTTGTACAGTATGATTTTTTACTCCCGCTTTGTCTTACAGTCGTTGGATTTACCTCTCCTTTTATGCAAATATGGAGACGATGCAAACGAGTATGACTTATGGGCCCGTTTCAGATGGGACCGTGTATATCAAGTGGTAGTTTTTTTGGTTTTACGTCGCTTGTTTTCTGCCGATCTGGTGAAAACCTAGATCTCACCGTGGGAAAATATCTCGCGCCACATTCTTCTCTTCCCAACCCACGTCCCCTCTCTCCTGCTCCCGTGTGTGCGCCTCCACCCTGCGCCGTTGACCTCCTCTCCCGCGCCCTGCAGCACGTCCTCCCCGGCCTCTTCTCCATCTGCCGCCGCAAACTCGAGCGGGCAAAGCCAGATGGGACGGCCACGGTGCCGGATGGGAGGAATCGCTGCAGGAGCGCTTCCTGAGGGAGGGCGGTGGCGTGAAGGACGAGCGTATGGAGACGGAAGGGACGACACGGAGCTCGAGCATACGGTGTATGCGGGAGGAGGAGGGCGTGAAGGGGTTGTAGGTCGACCCTGTGCACTTCCCGCCGCCAAGCAGAGCCTACGACCAACACCCCGAGCAAGGTACAGCTCCTCGGTGTGGCTCCCGTCACTGCTGCATCCCTGCCGCCGCTACTGCCTCCTCTCTCTCCAGCGCCCTCGCCAGATCCTGGTGCCAGTCCTCCACCGTGGAGACTCTGATCCCTGGGCCCTTGTTACAGCCGGGATCCCTTAGGATCATCTAGGGTAGATCAAATGAGTAGCATCTTTAGGGTTTCTATCTTTTGCATGTTTGAGAGAGAGAGAGAGAGAAACAGAGGGAGAGGGAAACAGAGAAGATGGGGAGGAAGAGAGATACCTTCGACTTGTGCAGACGAACCCGGAGTGCCGGCCATGGTGGACAGTGGCCGGTGATGGCAGAATGGCGGCGGAGTGGTGGTGCTTCCAGTCGCTGTCCGGCTCTCCTTGATCGGTAGGTGGAGGTGGGGTGACCACGACTCTGTCTTGGCGTCCGTGCCTTAGTGGCCCCCACCTCCCTCTTATAGCCGGTGCGACAGGGGCCCACAACCCTAACAGGCTTTGTTGTACACCCCCGATCAGGGCGGGGATCAAGGTTCCGCTGGGTCGTTGGACCCACACGGAGGAGATCAACCTAACATTCTCCCCCTTGATCTCAACTTTTCCTTTTAACTATGTACTTTATACTTTACTCATTTCAGCACAGATCAGTATGTAGAGCATGTTTCATCGTCACAGCTCAATTGCCGGTAGAATCAGACAGCTACAATATACCTCTCAGTTTTGAAATAGATTCTTTAATCTTTTGGGCCTCTTTATTGTCCGGAAATCATATAGACTATACCATAAACCCATGTCGACTATGTGTTTCCAAAACACACTGGGCGGTAAGCCTTTAATTAGCAGATCTGCAAACACTTGTGTGTTTCTTTTATCTGTTTCTCTTATGCTCTAAGCATTTCAACATAATTCCGGACTTTCTCCTTTACAACGTATAACTTTCTGTCAATGTGTTTGGCACCACACTTGACTCGTTGTCTTAGGAGTGAATTACTTAATGGTTATTGCTGTTGTCAACAATTATCAATTCCGGGTATAGGTTTCCTTAACCATTTTGCCCGTCCCTCAGCCTCATATGATGCTATAACATGTCTTTACATCAGACTGATGTCAATCTTTTAATTCTTTGGAGCTTTTCCACACAAAAACTCCAAATGTGAAATTTAGCGACAATTGTGGATTTCGCTATACATTTCACAAATTCTTCCTTTGTACTCGCAACCTTTTGAGAGTACTATTATAGATCTATCTTTGTACTCACAACCTTTTGACAGTTTTCTTTTAGCATGAGGCCGATATCTTTAATTCCATTCCAGTGATCTATATCTGGATTGGACATTGCCAAAACAACCCGGATACGTGAATTGTCAGGGTAATATTGAGCAACCAACAGCGGAAGCATATGGTACCATATCCATTTGATCCGTTCTATGTTATCTCTTGGAACATTAAAGTTCCCAATTCCATTACCCTTTAGAGACTTCCGCTCAGCATGTCCATGTGATATTTCTAATACCCCTTTTCTTCTTTTCTCAGTAAATCTCGATACTTATAACGAGAGACACTCTATCGAGAATACTCTTTTGAGGACAAGAACTTCTTTTCTCTGCCGGTAGTAGATTGACATCACCACTAGCAAGTAGGATATCATTCACATACACGAGATTAGGAAATGAATTTCCCATTCTATGAGTTTGCACAAATGCGACTGTCCTCTCATTTTCTTTAACCCATAATAACTTCTGATTCTAGAGACTTGCTCTAGTCCATAAGATCCCTCGTGTTCTTTACTTTCATCTGATGTAACTCAGATCATTATGTGCCATTAGCACTCATTATAATCTGTTTATTCTCTTAGCGCAAATCTTTCAATTTAAAATCGCTTTTTACATATTTCCTTTGGAGTCACATTGTTGTTGTAGACCCTTTATAGCCTACTGTTTTGGCTCCATTGGAAATTACTTATGAGTCCCATACATCGTCGGGATTCACATAGTCTCTAATCATTAAGACAAGTAGACACTTGTCAAAATCGATTGAGCACTGCTTATAATTTCTGTAAATGAGGTGGGATCAACCTTCATTTAAATTTATCTGATATAGACTTTATAGTAATCTGTTTTTCTCATATGGGGATGTTGTTGCTCTGTCATTGCCTAGAGGCAATTAATTCTGTAGTCTTTCTATTGCCAAAAGGCAATAGCTGTTACAAGGACCTAAATCACAAGATCCATGTTTACTTGTTCATCTCTTTTATAAAGCAACAAGCTCCCCCAAATAAAATCTATTCGAGCCTTAGGTATGTTCATACCATGCTCCCCCAGATTACTCCATTTTCTCCAAAATGGTGTATTCTTAATCCTTTTTATTTGGGTTTATTCTGTTATTCTGTCAATCTCTCTTCTTTATGGCACTTTGAGTACCGTCCTTAGTCTCCATTTCGGAGCTGTAAAATATCCAAGAATACATCTATCTCTTTACTTTAGGGGTATCATTATTGTGACCGTCGTACTCCCCAGACGATCACAATTCATCATAGATCACATAGATGCATAATATGCATCACATTATCTGAAGTATAGGGAGTTTATTTTGTAACATTCTCTATCTCCCCCTCGAAATGTGGCAAGGACCTTTTGCCACAATTTCGAAACTTTGATTGTCTGCTTTATTCAAAATGAAGTTATCTTTTAATGTATGGGAGTACTTTTTCCTCATTCCTTTCTAAAAACTCACAAGAGTTCTTTCTCAATGGTACTTTTGCAAGTCACACTTGCATACCATTCTTATCTTTAGGTTCATTTGTAACTTTATTCTCTTTTGACTCATTAAGTGTTTTATAACTATGACACATAAAGTGTACAGTCGATATAAAAACACATGAGTCATCACATCTTTCTCCTGTCATACAGGATAAGTCCTTTGTCAAAATTTTCTCCCGCCATGCGGGTATTTTCCCAGACTTTTCCCCACCACGTGGGTATTATTATCGTCTTTTCCCATCTTGCGGGTAATTAGGAGACATAGATGCCACAATTGGCTCTTTAGATTGCATATTCAATCATCATATTCAGAAATAAATCTGAATACTCTTTTATACACATGCTTAATCCAACGTTGGTCAAATTAAGCATTCATGTTGCTTGTTTAAATTTTTTCTTCATATGGAGTACATGAAAGAAATTCGTTAAACAAAACTCTGAATGATTTATTTGTTTTCTCCATGGAGAGTACATGAAAGACATTTGTCAAACAAGACTCTTGATGATCTATTTGTATTCTTGGATTAACATCCAAGAATTCTTTTCTTTTGCTGTCATTCTTTAGAGAGAACATACTCTCTCACTTTATGACCTTTCTCGGTCATCTTTCGGGTAACAAGTACCCATCCTTTTGCTTTCACGAATGAAAATTTGAGTATCTTTGTCTGAGAAAATATTAAACAATAATGAGCATAAAATTAACCCTACGTTATTCTAGTTAAAGATATGCACATTAAAACTTTAAAACTTTCTTTTATATTCTAAATCACCGTTGGGCAGAATTAGAATGAAACATCATCTTTCTACACTAATTCTACATCACCGTTGGGCAGAAATAGAATCAATGCACAAACTTACAAACAATATGATGATAATATTTCTATTGCAATAAAGAACTCTATTTAGAAAATAACATTATCATCGATTCTATTGCAGCGGAAACATGAAATATACATATTTCTATAGTTCAAGAGCATCTCTTGATCTTTTATCTTTTCTTTGAAAATTGATCACTTTGATGCAAAATTATCAGGGATCTAGCCCTTTGACTATAGAACTCATATAATTATAGTACTACTATCATCAATGTTGGTCATAAAATAACAATACCATAATTAATCTGTTAAACAAGTATCTCTATTTTTCCTCCTCTCTAATTAAATTTTCCCGTTGGTTCCAATTTAATTAGAGGAGAGTCCTTTTACTTTGCACTAAAAACTGTAAAATATATTCTGTATTTCACAAACATTGCACTGTTCGGGTCTGTTCTCTATACAAATTCATTAAATTTGAAAAAAGATCATCTTTTAGCAAAATCTTTGTCTTAAAAGACTTTTCTGTCCTTTAATTAAAATTCTCCTAGAGAATTTAATTAAAGATCTAAACAAATTCACAGTGGAATTTGTATGTCTTTTCTTTTGATCTCTAAACAAAATTTTTCAGTGAAAACTTTAATAGAATCATAAACATTGCAATAATCACTTTAACATGCTCCTCTTAAATTTTAATTCTCACTTTCAATTCTTTTGACCTTTTAAATTTAAAGGAGCACATTTCTCTATTTGCAGCGAAAAAACATGAAATAAAATTCCATGAACTTTATACTCTACGGAAGCATTTCTTTTGCTTTTCTATTCTCTAGACAAAAATTTCGTTGGATAATTTTTTGAATAGAAAATTAGATGAAATTTCCCAAAAAATTAGACAAAAAACAAACTAAACGTGCTTCTGGAAAAAACAGAAACAGAAACTGTTCTGTGTGGCCCACGGACTGTTGAGCGGCCGGTTTTTGTCTGCCGCCCTAGGCGACGCGGAAACGGTCCACGGCCCAGTCGTGCGCGCGCCCACCACTACAGCCTCTTCGACTTTCGGCCCAAAGGCCCGCGGGAAAACTAGGGTTAGGATCCTGACCGTCGGATTTCGATCGGACGGCCCAGCGCGCGTCTTGGTCGAACAAAACGACCGGACCGGCCGACCCCCACGAAACCCTAGCCATACTCCCCCGCTCTCCTCTGTCCGCCCGCGGCGGCGATCTAGGGTTAGGGACCCGACGACCGAGCGACGGCCGCCGGCCGGCGGAGACGGCGAAGGACGCCACTGTCCCAAGCCACTCCAGCTCCTTCCCCTTCCACTCTCCTTCCTTTTCCTTTCCATCTCCACTCCCTACCGACGCGAAGGACGACGACGGAGCGAAGACGGCGCCCCTGCTGCTCCCCTTGCCGGTGCGCGCGAGCTCCCGAAGGAGAGCGCGCCGCCGTCAAGCGGCGTAGCGGCGGTGCCCTTTGCCCCCGCAGGGGTGGTGTTCTTCGTCCGGTGCCCCTACTGGTGCGCACCGGATCGAGAGGAACGGCGCGGCCATGACGGCGACGCTCTTTGCCGGCGAGCGCGAGGCCCTACCGGTGAGTTTCTTTGCCCTTTTTCCGATCTAGGGTTTGACAGGGAGGGGTTCTTTTCTTTTCTCGATTTGCTTTTCTACCCGAGTAAGATCTAGATCCTAGCTGCTCTGATACCATTGTTAAATCCCTTAGGATCATCTAGGGTAGATCAAACGAGTAGCATCTTTAGGGTTTCTGTCTTTTGCATGTTTGAGAGAGAGAGAGAAACAGAGGGAGAGGGAAACAGAGAAGATGGTGAGGAAGAGAGATACCTTCGACTTGTGCAGACGAACCCGGAGTGCCGTCCATGGTGGACAGTGGCCGGTGATGGCAGAATGGCGGCGGAGTGGTGGTGCTTCCCGTCGCTGTCCGACTCTCCTTGATCGGTAGGTGGAGGTGGGGTGACCACGACTCTATCTTGGTGTCCGTGCCTTTGTGGCCCCCACCTCCCTCTTATAACCGGTGTGACAGGGGCCCACAACCCTAACAGATTTTGTTGTACGCCCCGATCAGGGCGGGGATCAAGGTTCCGGTGGGTTGTTGGACCCACACGGAGGAGATCAACCTAACAGCCCTTCCTCGCGCTGCTCACCACCTCCATCTTCGTTCTCGTCGGCTACGGCGTGGCCTCCTTGTCCACTGCGTCTTTCGCGAGCCCCAGGCGGCACAGCTATGGTAGGCGGCGGGTCTCTGGGCGGCGCACCGATGGGCCCTCGCCGCGCCAGAGGAGGTGGCTGAGTGGGAGGCACCCGTGGCCGCGGGTGCTCCTGATTCAACCAAGACGTGGAAGACCAGGTGCAGCGACGGCAGTCACGGCTGAGATGTCAAGGTGAGCTCCTCCCAGTCATCTCTCTCAGTTTGTGCCTCTCTTCGACCACCCTCGTTCGCGACGGGCATGGTTCGGCCCGGCCGTCCATGGCACCGGTGCTCCCCACCGGTCTCCTCTGCCTCAGCACGTCCCCATATGGATTTCTCTTTGTAATTTCTTCCTCCCTAATTTATTTTACAGGCAAGGTTGGATGGCTTTGAGATTTTACAACCACCGATGGCAGCCTCCTGCTTTCAGGTTGATTCTTCCTGACATCTACCTACTGTTATATATCAAGTAGACCTACAGGAATTTAGACAGCGTCAATGGTGTTTGCTGCAAGCCAGTTCTTGGGTACATATTTTTCTCATCAGGAGGTGTCCAAACTGGGTCTGGCCAGGTAATTGCTTCCCTAAAGCCACGTTTCTTCATAGTGTTTTTTTTTTTGCCTATTTAATGACGGTTTATGTCCCTATTTAATGAGTGAAACTACTCTATTTGGGGAATGTATAGATGGAGAATTTGCTCAGATTGGTTGGGGAGAAAGTTTGAGGGGAGTAATCGCTGCAGAGCCAAGTCGAGGTAAGAAATATATATAGTGTGCACGAGCAATTGATTTTTGTAATGGTGTTTGAAGGCCAGGCTGAATTTTGATTCAGTTTCTTTCGATGAAGCTCGCCACTCCGAACCCAATGATGGTGTATGAGCTTGGTCTGGACATTGGCGGCTTGTACCACATATAAAGAAAACTTGATAATAACATTGACGCCACAAAATCAGTACATCTCTCTCTATGATATAGCATTATCGTGAAATAAATTAAACAGCCATCTAGAACCTCACGAAGTGGATTGTTTGCCTTTCAGTTTTTTTCTAAATTAGGTTGCTGCATTAATTGGCAGTTGTGTTGTGTGGAGTGTCGACTTCAGGTGGTAAAAATGGCAGAGACGCCCTCAAATGAGGTTGTGCAGTTTGTGCAATCTATGCTTTAATCTTAACTAAATTGGCGCAAATCCATGATTATCTTAAAATATGAGAAAATGTAATGCTGGGTTAGAGCAATGATGGTCGTTGTTTATTTCTTTCTTCTTCTAGGCATTAGATTATATGGACTGAATATACCCCCATGAAGTACATATAAGTAACTTTATATGTATGAGAAATAGTGTAAAACGAATGATCTGGTTCAGTCTGGAGTTAACTGAGATAAATCTTATCATTTATTTTGTGATGCCTGTGTCGGTGATCCCTACAGGCTGGATCCGTTTTCAGTCCAAGTAGTAATTACTTTTTGTTGATTTGCTCTGGCAGTGTAAATGGTTGATAGAAGTTAATAATTTGAGTAAAAGGGTTTTGTATCTTTTGGTGGAATTCCAGTTGCTGCATCAAGTATATTTTTGTGGAATTCCGGTTGCTACATGAAGTATATTTTGGTGGAATTCCAGTTGCTAGATGCAGGCAGATGCGTCACGGGCGCCGACGCCACCAAGTTCTTCGCTATGGCTGGCCGCCCGCACTGACCTCAGGCAGGTGAGTGAGTCGCCCTGCTTCTACCTCGAGTTCCCGCTGGTGAATGTGGTCTAACCAACCCTTTGCTAATCGATTCAATATTTGGGAGATTGCTAACTCCAAGTGGCAGGGGTTCCTCGGCTTTGGCGAGTTCGTGGCCACGATGCAGGTTTGCCCACTCTCCCCCTCTCCCTTTAGGAGCAGTATAGTTAGTTCTCGAATCTGTGCTGCTGGTAACTGAACAGTCAAGCATTTAGCTTGTTGTGATGCGCCAATGTGGGATGTGACCTCGGTTGATCTGTTTTTCGGTACTTTGTGTCGGCACAGTGGAAACCAGGGTACCACGGGCCGGCCTGCCAGGGCCCACGACACTCTTCAGAAGATTTCGCTAAGGACCAGGCTCTCCAAGCCTGGCGAGCCTCGCGAGGGTTTTTCCCTCGCGAGGGACCTCTCCTCGAGAGGGCATCTCGGATGCCTCGAGAGGATCAAGCCGAAAGGCTCGGCGAGGCCTCCGGCCTCGCGGGGTTCCTTCCCCACGAAGCAAGCTCTGTCTCCGTGACAGAGCGCACATGGTCTCTGCGCCCGCTGCAGAGTGACACACGCGTCTGCGCGCGGTGACGACGACGCCGTAGTTGTCGTTCTCGTGTATAAAGCAGTCAACCAGGTTGCACCAAGCAAAGCGGACTACGGGAATTGCCGTTCCGGTGATAAGGGGACCGTCTACCGCTACACTCCAAGGGCGACGTCACCATGGGGCACCTCCCGAGGCCCAGCAACGCCAGCCCACCGTCCTGGCTGGACGGTGTCTTTTCCAGCTTTGGTGACGCCGCTCCCTGCCATGGACCGCGTCCATGGACTCTCCCTTTATCGTGCACCCGACCTCCTCAATCATCGCCATGTGGTAACCCTTCCCGCCAAGATATTTGGGGGAAGAGGTCCAGGACACCTATAAAAGGAGGGGGAGCACGTTCAGGCAAAGGGGTTCGAAGATTGGTGAGAAGATCTGAGATCTAGGGTTCGCTTATCCTGGTCGGAGTAGCAGATAGCGATAGCCATTGTTAGCCACCTCGAGCTCCTGAAGCTCTCTTTGTACTGTAACCTCTCCAAGCAGTGCAATACAACCAAGACAGGACGTAGGGGTTTTACCTCTCCAAGAGGGCCCTGAACCTGGGGAACAGCGTGTGTTCATCTCTGTAGTGCCGTCCCATAGCGATCTCAGCGAGAGCCGTCGCCGAGGCATGTTGAGGGTTGTTTGATTCCGTGTTCAGCCCCTTACTCGATACCTAGTGAGACACACCCAGTTCCTGGGACAGATATCCGACATTTGGCGCGCCAGGTAGGGGGCTGAGGCGTATCTTCAACCACGACACAGCCATGGCCGGCATCTCTCGCGCCGAACATCTCGCTCGCCGGACGGCCAGCGCCGCCACCGCTCCTGCTGGCAACCCGCGTGGCCGCCCGCGCGGAAGCGCTGCTCCGGAGCGCCACGTCGACCCCGAGCCCAGCGTCAAGCATCCAGAGGACGACAACGATGACCACGCCGAGGACGACCTCGGCGAAGAGGAAGCTTCCTCCCTGCACCCGTCGTGGGACCGCGCTGCCTCCTCGCTGGGCCGCCCTGCGCCCAGCCCGGCAACTGCGCTTCTCATGGCACAGGAGCTGCTGCAGTACCGTCCCACGCCGGAGGCTCAAGAAGCCTGGCTCAACCGCCTCTCCGAGCTCGTCGGCGCCGCTCGCGTCGCCACTCCTGCATCATCTCGTTCGCTGGTTCCCTCTGCGTGCGTGGGGGACGTGGCGCACGGCGCACCTCCTGCACCTCCTGCACCCCCTCTTCATCCCGCGCCCGCTCCAGCTCCACCAGCGGGGGCTCCTCCTCGCGACAACCGCGCTGCATCGCACGCATCGTCGCCATATGACTGCCAAATCGTGCAGCGAGCCCCGGAGGACGCACGCGTGAGCATCGAGCGCGGGCAGAATCGCCACAACCGCGCCGTCCAGGACGTCGCCACCGTGGGGCGCCACCTCCGCGCCACCCTCGCAAACGGCGTAGTCACCTACGGCACGACGGCTGCGTTCACCCGCAACCTCCGTCGCGTTGTCTGGCCGGTCAAGTTCAAGCCGGATCTTCCTCCGCGCTACGACAGCAAGAACAACCCCCTGGAGTTCCTGCAGCTCTACACTTTAGCCATCCAGGCCGCCGGGGGCGACGACAGAGTCATGGCGAACTGGTTCCCCATGGCCCTCAAGGACTCCGCGTCCTCGTGGCTCACGAACCTCCCCGCTGAGTCCATCAACACCTGGGAGGAGCTCTGTCGGTGCTTCGTCGCGAACTTCAAGGGCACGTACGAGCGCGGCCTCACGTACAACGACCTCCGCGGCGTACGCCAGAAGCCTGGCGAGACCCTCCGCAAGTACATCCAGCGCTTCAGCCAGGTGCGCAACAAGATCCCCAATGCCACCGACGCGCAGGTCATTTCGGCCTTCCAGGCTGGAGTCATGGACGTGCGGATGCTCGAGAAGCTTGGCATCCACGACAACATCACCACCGTCGTCAAGCTGTTCGACCTGGCGGACAAGTGCGCCAAGGCTGAGGAGGGCCGCTTGTTCGTCAAGAACGAGCCAGGGGACCCTGCCGAGGGATCCAAGAAGAAGAAATCCACCGAGAAGCGCAAGACCACAGCGGTCCTCGCAGCTGAGCCTGACGCCAAGCAGCCTCGCGCTGCCGCTCCAGCCGCGGGCCCCGGGAAGAAAGATGATCGCCCCTTCTGCGTCTACCACGACAGGCATTCCCATGCCACCGAGGACTACTATGACCTCGTGAGGCTCGCGAGCGGCAGCAAGGTCGCGGCAGCCACGGGGGGCGACGCTGGAACAACAACAACTACGACGACGACTACCAGCAGAACCCTCAAGCCAACGCCGTCCAGCCCGCGAACGACAACCTCCCTGCCGAGACTCCTGAGGGCTACCAGGTGCCTCGAGTGATGTAGGGTGTTGCCCGATCTTCACGGATTTGACGCGGGGAAGAGGATAAACACGAAGAACACGGAGGTGGAAACGAAGAACACGAGGGGAAAAAGGGCAAATCGTGGGGATAACTCGCGAAGCCTACAAGGGAGAATCACCCGGCAACAAACCCCCAATGGAGTAGCCTCCGGATCCCAAAACCCAAGTCAACAACACGCTTAATGAAACCGATTTCTCTTACCGGCCGGTCCACCGATCCAATAGAATCACCGCAGTGAAAGATTGGTTTGCACTACTAGAGACACCTAAGTGAAAGAGTAGCTACAACAAGAGATTCATCATCCTCCTCGGAGGAACCCATCACGGGAAGGAGCAACGCTCAACTCTAGTTCATTCTTCTCTACCTCTAATGGGAAAGGGGGAAAGCTATTTATAGTTTAGTACAAAAAGGGGCTGAAAGGTGGGGGGCCGGCCTGGGGGCCGGCCTGGGCCGGCCTGGAGGCCGGCGGCGTCTGGAGGGGGCCCGGCCTGGTGGCCGGCCTGGGCCGGCCTGGAGGCCGGCGTCGTCTGGAGGGGTGCCGGCCTGGGGGCCGGCCTGGGCCGGCTGGGAGGCCGGCTGGCTCTGGTTGGGTGCCGGCCTGGGGGCCGGCCTAGGCCGGCTGGGAGGCCGGCCGGCTCTGGTGTGGTGCCGGCCTGGGGGCCGGCCTAGGCCGGGCTGGAGGCCGGCCTGCCTGTCTTCGCCTCCTTCTTCCTCTCCTTGTCCATGACGCTTCCTTCTCCTCATCCACGCGTAGGCCTTAGTTGATTGGAGCCCATGGAGTTCCTTGCCACCCTTTGGAGTCCTTGCTGGCTTGTCGTACGTTGGAGTGCTTGACATGGTGTAGTCGTTGGGTTGGCCTACATCATCTCCCCCTCCTTCGAAAAGCGTCGTCCACGACGCTAGCACGTCCTCATCGAGTGAAGGAGATAGATGTCTCGACGTTGAAGTGGAAGTCACCATGCCACTATTGATACCTATACGCACCAAAGACCAAGCAAAATATGTGTGTGCATGATAGAGGAGCACATCATTGACGACATGTCCAAATTTGTTCATAACACCATTAGCACAACACAAATATATGGAATGGAATACAAATGCAAGGTCATTGTGCAAACAACTCTTCCAAACATTCTCAAAATGTGGGAACACAAAATCTCCAATAAAATTTGAGAAGGCTAAGATAGCTATCTCATTTTGAACCATATGAAGTCCGTTGCATTCAAAGCATCGGAAGGAAAAGTTTGTGAACCACACAAATCGAGGGAGGCTCTTATCATCGCCATCATGGGTGCAAACAAAGCAAAGAGAAGAGCAAGTTTTCATCAATTTTGTTGCAACACCAATAAGACAATATCCAAAGGCCTCACATCGGAAAGAGAGGTTTGTGAGCCACACAAGGTGAGAGAGGCTCTTATCATCGCCATCATGGGTGCAACCAAAGCAAAGAGAAGAGCAAGTGTTCATCAATTTTGTTGCAACACCAATAAGACAATATCCAAAGGCCTCATGACAAGATATGCTCAAACTATCATTATGGTTGCAAATAAGCCAACGGAAAGAACAATTGTTCATCATACTTTTTGCAACACATAAATCATCGACAAGGAAGATCAAAGGAGCATGAAAGTCACAAAGGAAAACCAAAGCACTCACATGTTTGCACGCAAACCAAAAGAAAGAGCAATTGTTCAATTTGTTCGATGCAAAACATGGAAAAGGGCATAGAGGTTGGTCGGAGCCACAACTCTCATGGAAAATGCTCTCAAGAGCTCTTTTTGTCAACTCATGTTCAATTGAAGTTGACATTATGAAGCGTGAGCCATTACACACGAAATTCCATAAAAAGAAATTGTGTGCATGGTACATGAATGCATCATCCATTATGACGCATCTATCCATTTGCACATCACCAAACACACCAATATCAAAAGGAATGTATGACATATGTGAGTGGTCAATATGCAAAAGGAAGGGTAAATTCTCAACATGGCAAAAGGAAGAATCTCCAAATTTTGAGAAAGCTATGGGGGCATTCTCATAAGACATCATATCAACATTATTGCAAACCAAGCATTGGAAAGAGAAATTGTTCAACTTCTTGGATGCAACAATGGGAGAAAATTCGAAAGTTTCATAACAAGGCATGTATATGGAAAGATCATCACAAATAGATAATTCCGCATGATCAACATTGGTTTGAAACAAGGTATCACATGGGAATATGAACGAAGCATATGTGACATCAAAAGGATCATCCAAAGCATGCAAGCAATCACAAGTCATCATGTCCACTAGTGGGATCATGGCATCATCAACACCCATATGCGTACCTTTGTAGTCCCGCTCATAAGAGGTAGGTGTTGTGGTAGAGGTAGCGGCGTCCATGTAGCCGACTTGTTCATCATGATGTAGACATGGGGTGGCATCGTCTTCATCCTCCATGTACATCTTCTCCATCATAGGCGCCATCATGTCAAGGCTTGGCGTCTCATCATCCATGGAACCTAGTAGAACATGAGAGAACACACTAGAGCTAGAGGGTAAGTTGTTAGAAATCGAAATGGCCTCACTTGACCTATCAACTACCTCTCCCAACTCAAGTGGTGTATCGCTCATTCCCTCAAAATGGAAGCACTCAATCTCGCATATGGTGGGGGCACTCAACTCACTTGCACTCTCACTCAAGTGGGCTAGGTGGCTCTCATTCTCACATGGGATTGGTACCATCTCATCATTCAAGCACATAGGGATAGGCTCGGTATGCTCAACTCCAATCGCCACCTTGGTTGAAGGGAAACTCCCATGCTCAACCTCCTCAACCTTTTCGCCTCCAAAGGTGAATGCCGTAGGGTGGGCATCATCACTCGACTCCTTTGCCGAAGGGAACATCCCATGCTCGGCATCTTCACTTGACTCGACATCCATAGTGGAAGCATCCTCCATGCTCGCCTCCTTGGTCGAAGGGAAAATCCCATGCTCGACCGTCTTCTCGCCATCTTCTTGGTCACCAACTTGTAGTGGAGTCAACGATAAGCTCGGTGAAGAGTCATGTGAGGGCGTGAAGAACTTGGATAACCCGGCAACAAACTCCTCGCGGATGGTCTTGAGGTCGGCCATGAGCTTGTCGCAATCGGCGTCGGCCTTGAGCTTGGCTTGCTCGAAGTTGGCATTGTCGGTGTCGCGCTTGTTCCACTCGGCGAGGTCGGCCTTGAGTTCGTCCAATTCCTTCGTGTAGCTTGATCTATGCTTGGACGCTCTTTTGGTTGTGGCGCGCGGAGGAGACTCCCTATGATGTGTACTTGCCGCCATCTTGGAAGTTGATGTAGATGCGTGATGGCGTGGCCTTGAGTAGCTTGAGTCCTCATAGTGGCGTCGATGATGATAATGAGTAGACGTACGCCGATGAAGATCCTTGGAGTTCCTTGATGAAGACTCGTGTGCATAGGCACTTTGCGTTGGCCTTGAGTAGCTTGAGTCCTCATAGTGGCGTCGATGATGATCATGCGTAGACGTACGCCGATGAAGATCCTTGGTGTTCCTTGACGAAGACTCATGTGCATAGGAACTTTGCGTTGGCCGCCGTCTTGAGGGCGAAGTAGCTTGACGTCGAGGATGAGGGCGTGTCTCCTTGTCCTCTAGGCGAAGATGCCTTGAGCTCCGTCTCCTTGAGCTTGTAGGTTCTTGACGGCGGTGGCGCTCTTGAGTTCTTGGTCTTGAGGATCGCCGAGGTGGGTACTCATCATCGGTGTCGTCGTCCACATGATGTGTAGCGCGTGGCAGATCCTTGACATGCCTTGAGGAGTCGTAGTCCATGTAGGGTCCCGCCACATCATTGGAGTTGTAGTCGTTGTAGTGGTCCATCATGGCGTTGACGCTTGTGGGCTCGAAGTCGGTGTAGCTCTCCAAGTCGTGGACGGTTGCGGCCTCGTAGTCGTAGTAGTGGTGGTTCTCCGCCATGTAGTCCATGCTCGTGGAGGTGTCGTCGATGTCGAGGTCCACCATGTCATCCATGCTTGGGGCGCCGTAGTCGTTGTCGCTCATGATGTCATCCATGCTTGGCGCGCCGAAGTCGTTGTCGCTCATCATATTCTCATCATCATGGCCTCCATAGGATGCTCCGCTCTCACTAGACATGGTCAATCACAAGACAAGTGTATATATATGTGGAGGTGAAAGGAACTAAGAAACCAACCTCACCTAGTAGATAGTATTGGAACTAGTGGACCATGCCAAGAGAAACCGATACACAAGAATGCGGGTGACTTGAATTTCAAAGATCCAAACGCAACTCCAAAACACACACGGCTTATGAGTGGATAGGTATGAATTGTGGAAAGCAAATGGAACAACCGGAAACCAAGATATTGTAAAGGCAAGTAGAGAACCACGATGACCACAAAGCAAATACAAGTCGATCTCAAAGGATAGGAGTGAAGCACATAGAAACACACGCTTTGATAAGTGGGACTTGTGCAACCAAAAATGAGCTAGCGATGGACCTAGCGAAGACTAAAGCTCGGGTCGCACAAGTACAAGAGAGAAACCAACTCGATTGCAATTTATTGGTGGGCTACAAGATTTGCACAAAGATACCACACCTATGAATTTTTCATCGAGCTAGCGCGACCTACAAGAGATATGGCATTGAGGCTCTTTCTTTTTATTTGCTCTCTTTTGATTCTTTTTCTATTCTCTTTTGGCCTCTTACTCTCTTTTCTCTTTTGCCTCTTACTTGCTTGCCAACAAGAACTATATCAACTAGCGCATACAAGGTTTGCTCGGAACACTACGAGGTATCAAGTGTGCAAAGTCCAAGCAATCATAGATGAGCTAGTCTCAATAGGTAAGATAAGCACAAATGGCTTGGCTAACAAGTGATGCAAGGTGGGAGAAGGTTCGGGGATGTTATACCTTTCGTCGATGATCTTCACCCGGTGGAGTGGAATGTCCCTTCCTTGATCACGAAATATGGTGGCAATAGATGATGGATCAACCGCCGTGGTGATGTAGAGCTTGTCCGTAGCTTCGATTAGAGACGGAAATCACCAAAAACGGAGTCCGGAGTGAAAAGTTATGGCCAAAACAAAATTTCAGCAGGGGAACCGGCCTGGAGGCCGGCCTGGGCCGGGCTGGAGGCCGGCGGCTTCTGCCGGGGGTCCGGCCTAGAGGCCAGCCTAGGCCGGGCTGGAGGCCGGCCGGGCTACCTTCCCGGGACGCGAAAATGCGCGATTTGGGCGGAAAAACTGCCCGAAAAACACCAAATCGGAGGGGAAATCAATGGAATTTGGCCATGGGAACGCAAAGGGAGGTAGATCAACAAGTATAGCAATGGATCCACGGATCAAAACCTACCAAAACTCACAAGAATCTCAGATCGATCCAAAAGCAATTTGGAGCTATTTTTGTTGGAAATTTTCGAAATTAGCAAAATCAAAGAAAAATTTTGTGGATATGGGGTGGAAACAAAGGCAAATCCGTGGCAACCCTTGCTCTGATACCATATGATGTAGGGTGTTGCCCGATCTTCACGGATTTGAGGCGGGGAAGAGGATAAACACGAAGAACACGGAGGTGGAAACGAAGAACACGAGGGGAAAAAGGGCAAATCGTGGGGATAACTCGCGAAGCCTACAAGGGAGAATCACCCGGCAACAAACCCCCAATGGAGTAGCCTCCGGATCCCAAAACCCAAGTCAACAACACGCTTAATGAAACCGATTTCTCTTACCGGCCGGTCCACCGATCCAATAGAATCACCGCAGTGAAAGATTGGTTTGCACTACTAGAGACACCTAAGTGAAAGAGTAGCTACAACAAGAGATTCATCATCCTCCTCGGAGGAACCCATCACGGGAAGGAGCAACGCTCAACTCTAGTTCATTCTTCTCTACCTCTAATGGGAAAGGGGGAAAGCTATTTATAGTTTAGTACAAAAAGGGGCTGAAAGGTGGGGGTCCGGCCTGGGTCCGGCCTGGGGGCCGGCCTGGGGGCCGGCCTGGGCCGGCCTGGAGGCCGGCGGCGTCTGGAGGGGGCCCAGCCTGGTGGCCGGCCTGGGCCGGCCTGGAGGCCGGCGTCGTCTGGAGGGGTGCCGGCCTGGGGGCCGGCCTGGGCCGGCTGGGAGGCCGGCTGGCTCTGGTTGGGTGCCGGCCTGGGGGCCGGCCTAGGCCGGCTGGGAGGCCGGCCGGCTCTGGTGTGGTGCCGGCCTGGGGGCCGGCCTAGGCCGGGCTGGAGGCCGGCCTGCCTGTCTTCGCCTCCTTCTTCCTCTCCTTGTCCATGACGCTTCCTTCTCCTCATCCACGCGTAGGCCTTAGTTGATTGGAGCCCATGGAGTTCCTTGCCACCCTTTGGAGTCCTTGCTGGCTTGTCGTACGTTGGAGTGCTTGACATGGTGTAGTCGTTGGGTTGGCCTACATCATCGAGGGGCCGCTTGCATCCTCGGCGGGGCTCAGGCCCCCAGCTCCAACCGCCACTTCAAGCAACTCGCTCGCGAGATCGCGGCAGCGCTTCCCGGGGTTGTGGCCTCCAGGCCCCGCAAGTGGTCCCAGTACCCCATCACCTTCGACGTCAACGACCACCCCAAGTCCACTTCGACTGTTGGCACCATCCAGCTAGTCTGCACCCCCACCATCAACAACATCGCAGTCTCTAAGACGCTCATCGATGGGGGTGCAGGCCTCAACGTCATCTCTGTCGAGACCTTCGAGAAGCTTCAGGTGCCTTACGAGCGGCTCATGCCCACCAGGCCCTTCTCGGGGGTGACATAGGGTCTCACGACCCCTTTGGGGCAAATGAGGCTCGCGGTCACCTTCGGCACGCAAGCCAACTACCGCACCGAGCTGATCGACTTCGACGTCGCGCACATCGGCCTACCCTACAACGCCATCCTCGGCTACCCCGCCCTCGTGAAGTTCATGGCGGTGACCCACAACGCCTACAACCTCGTCAAGCTTCCTGGCTTGGGTGGCACCATCATCATCCACGGCATGGTCTCAAACGCTCTGTACGCTGCGCAAGCGGCCTACAAGGCTGCCGTGGTGGTGTCCCCCGCTGACGAGGATGAGGAACCCCTCCCGAGGCCCCCGCGAAGAACAAGCAGCTGTTCTCTCAGGAGAAGGCCGCGACGAAGCAAGTGCTCGAGGCAAACGGCTCGGGGGCTAGCGTCACCATCGGCGCCAACTTGCCTCCCAAATAGGAAAGCGCGCTCGTCGCCTTCCTCAGGGCAAACTCTGACATGTTCGCATGGACACCGTCAGATATGTCCGGAGTACCGAGGGAGGTGATCGAGCACCACCTAGCCGTGTGTCCAAACGCACGCCCCGTGAAGCAAAAGGCGCGGCGCCAGGCGCCAGAGAAGCAAAAGTTCATCGTTCAAGAAGTAGAGAAGTTGAAGAAAGCTAGCATCATCAAAGAAGTTGTCCATCCCACTTGGCTCGCCAATGGTGTGGTCGTCCCCAAGCACACCGGAGGAAGCCGCCTCTGCATCGACTTCACTGACCTCAACAAAGCTTACCCAAAGGACCTGTCGGGGATATGGGACACGGGTACCCGCAAGGAGGATTAACGTGGCCCATCCGGAGAGGCCCAGCAGGCCGACTCCACAGTCAGATTAGGACAAGGACTCACCTTGCCAGCTTGTAATAGATTAGAAGTGTCCTACAAGGACTCGACTTGTATTAGATTAGCAGTGTCCTAAAAGGACTCGACATGTAAGCCGGCCTCCTCCACCTTTATAAGGAGGGGCAAGGCGCCCCAAGAGGGCACGCTCAATAGAGGCTAGACAGATCTAGACAAGAGGAGCCGCCTCATCGGCGACTTCCACCATGAGAGGAATAAGACCTAGCCACAAACAGCACGTAGGGATATTACCGGATGATGTTTCCCGGGTCCCGAAGCTGTATAAATCCTTTCTCCCGTGTCGTTCGTCTACTAACCCACATCGACGATGCCCGCGCGTACATAGTCCCGTATCTTCACCGTCGGTTCATACCACGACATTTGGCGCCCACCGTGGGGCTAAGTGCGCGTGGATTCACAATTCGATGGGTCCAATCTTCATCAACAACGACGTCGAGTTCATCACCGCATCGGTCAGGCAACTCGGACGCATCAAGTTCTTCATCAATGTGGCCGCGGGGGCTTGGCATCAACATGGTCCCTCGCGAGCTTCGGCCTCCAAGAAACAGCATGAAGGTCGACTCCTACATCTGCGTTGGTCTCCGGCGTCGCAGACAACTCCAGCGTCCCGGCCGACTTCTGCCAACGCGCCGATTTTCGTGTTCATGACGTCCCCAACTACAATTGTCGAGGTCAATAACTCGGATTGCAAAAGTCGCCTGCACGCCTCAACTTCGAAAGGACACATAGCAAGATTCAGAAGAAGCCGCGTCCACGTCACATCCGCGTCATGGTCAGCTAATACTACTTCAACTCGTACAACGATCGGATCAATGCTTAAGGAAAGAGAAGGTCAGCATGGTCTCGTACAACAGCAAAAACAAAAACAAAAAAAAAACCGAGTGCTATTTCCAATGTCACGCGGATCGAGGTAAGGAAATTATAGAAGAGGAGAAGAAAAAGGAGCTAGCTACGATCGTTGCTTCACACACAAAAAAAAAGAAAAGAAAAGAAGGGCAAGCAAAGATGGATCAGGATCATCGTACTGCATCTCAAGGTGACGGAAGAAGAAAAACCGAATACAACTAGTACTCGGTGGTCCTTGCGTAGCAAGTCGGCGAAACGGCAACCGGGTTAACAGGACTCGAACGAGCTCGCCTTCAGCGAGTCGACCTGCGATCCGTGGACTCGCAACATCGGCTACAGAAAATAAACAGCTAAGTTGCATTTATATTTAAATTTTATATTTTATTTTTCCAGTCAGTTATATAAAGTCAGCCCCTTTAAGTTAATTCCGGGTTAATTCCGAGAGCTATATATCTAGTTTATAAAGAAATTACAGAGATAATCCAGAAGATTACAAAGTAAGTTTTAAATAATGCAAGGGGGCTAGTATAAGTTGAGCACTGTTATTATTATAGAAAATTTCAGGTGACATATCAATTCGATTCTTGGAGGCTTAATATAGCCAAATCTCAAAGTCGGGTTCTTTAAAAGCCCGCCATGGATTTCTAAAAAAGTCGGGCTCTCAAATCGCTCGCAACAGATTTATTTAAAGTCGGGCTATCCTTTGCTCGCACCGGATTTTTCAAAGTCGAGCCATTGCTTGCACCGGATTTCTCAAAGTCGAGCTATTGCTTGCACCGGGTTTTTCAAAGTCGAGCTATTTATTGCTCGCAACAGATTTTTCAAAGTCGAGCTATCTATTGCTCGCAACGGGTTTATTAAAGTCGAGATATCTAATGCTCGCAATGTTGTAAGAAACAGCCCAGAGAGCTGAAAGTCCTACCAAGTTAGAACGAGCCCAGAGAGCTCTGTAACACCAATGAGCCCAGAGAGCTCCGCAATACCAATGAGCCCAGAGAGCTCCGCAACACCAACGAGCCCAGAGAGCTCCGCAACACCAAACGAGCCCAGAGAGCTCCGCAACATCAACGAGCCCAGAGAGCTCTGATTATTGTGATCAAAGGGATAAAGCCGGCTTCTCTACAGTAAGAGTTTTGCCGAGACACCCAGTAAGTGCGTCTTTTATCAACTTTGATCATTAGGTCCTTGGGGGCTTGTCTTTCAGGAAAAAGCCAAGCTTTAGACTCATTGACCTGGCCCAGATGCCAACTTATTCCTTAGTTTTATCTGGTAAGTCAGATGCATCCTGTACAACAAACTGGCTGCTAATTAGCAAAGACCGGGCAGGGCCTACTTATTCATCAGCATAAGACTAAGAAGGGTTATAAGAACCAAATCAATTTAAGCATCAGTCAAGTTCACAAAGTTTTAGCTCCGAGTCGTCGCAGGCAAACGACCCGACACTTGGGGGCTACAGGTTATCAAGTTTTCAGGTTAAGTCAAACAGAAGTTCAGAAGTTGGAAGCTCCGAGTTGCTGCAGGCAAACAACCCAGCACTTGGGGGCTACTCACGGATCAGGTTTTTCTACAAGTTAAGCAGTAATCAAATTCCAAAAGTTTTTATCTCCAAATTGTTGCAGGTTTACAACCCGGCATTCGGAGACTACATCATCTGAAGGTCATGAGTTATACATCAAGAAGTCCCGAGTCGTCGCAGGCAAACGACCCGGCACTCGGGGGCTACATCATCTGAAGTTATGAGTCATCTATACAAGCTCCAAGCTGTCACAAGTTAACAACTCGGCGCTTGGGGGCTATACATATACCGGTGGAAACAAGCTCGAGTAAAGTCATACATCTCGTCAGGAGGACTCGGAGAAAATTCCGAGTCACTTCAGCACAAGACGGCAGGAGAAGCCGGCATCGACAAGTCGACAGAAGAAGTCGGCATTAACAAGTCGACAGAAGAGGCCGGCAATGACAAGTCGGTAGGAGGAGCCGGCATCGACAAGTTGTCCGGAGAAGCCGGCATCGACAACTCGACCGGAGAAGTCGACATCGACGACTCGACCGGAGAAGTCGGCATCGACGACTCGACAACATCTTCACCAACAACTCGACAAATGACAACTCGACAACATCTTCGTCAACAACTCAACAATGTCTACATCGACGACTCAGCAAACGACAACTCAGCAACATCTACATCGACAACTCAGCAACGTCTACATCGACAACCCGGCAAATGCAGCGTCGGGTGCCGCGACATCATCGACATCTACAAGCCGGCAAAGAACCCGGCACAAACTCCGTGTCCCATTTCTTCAACAAATCAAGACCTTCCGCATGACTCTGCGAGTCATCCAAAAGCTCGGGGGCTACTGTCGGGGATATGGGACACGGGTACCCGCAAGGAGGATTAACGTGGCCCATCCGGGGAGGCCCAGCAGGCCGACTCCACAGTCAGATTAGGACAAGGACTCACCTTGCCAGCTTGTAATAGATTAGAAGTGTCCTACAAGGACTCGACTTGTATTAGATTAGCAGTGTCCTAAAAGGACTCGACATGTAAGCCGGCCTCCTCCACCTTTATAAGGAGGGGCAAGGCGCCCCAAGAGGGCACGCTCAATAGAGGCTAGACAGATCTAGACAAGAGGAGCCGCCTCATCGGCGACTTCCACCATGAGAGGAATAAGACCTAGCCACAAACAGCACGTAGGGATATTACCGGATGATGTTTCCCGGGTCCCGAAGCTGTATAAATCCTTTCTCCCGTGTCGTTCGTCTACTAACCCACATCGATGATGCCCGCGCGTACATAGTCCCGTATCTTCACCGTCGGTTCATACCACGACAGGACCCTTATCCCCTCCTGAGGATCGACCAGATCGTGGACTCCACCGCCGGCTGCGAACTCCTCTGTTTTCTGGATGCCTTCTCAGGCTATCACCAGATCAAGATGGCGAAGGAGGACGAGGAGAAGACAGCATTTCTCACCCCTTGTGGTGTGTTTTGCTACGTCTGCATGCCTTTCGGCCTGAAAAATGCCGGTGCCACTTTCCAGCGCCTCATGAGGATCGCCTTGGGGGCTCAAATGGGAAGGAATGCAGAGGCCTACGTCGACGACATCGTGGTCAAGACCCGCGAGAAGGACACGCTCATCAAGGACCTCGAGGAGACCGTTGCCAACCTCCGCAAGGTAAACATCAAGCTGAACCCCACCAAGTGTGTCTTCGGGGTCCCTTCAGGCAAACTCCTCGGGTTCCTGGTGTCTCATCGTGGCATCGAAGCAAACCCCGACAAGATCAGGGCCATAGAAGAGATGCAGCCTCCTCGCCGCCTCAAGGACATGCAACGCTTAGCAGGATGTATGGCCAGCCTTGGCCGGTTCATCTCCAAGTTCGGCGAGAGGGCGCTGCCGTTTTTCAAGATCATGAAGAGGTCCGGTCCTTTCAAGTGGACCCCTGAAGCGGCAAAGGCCTTCGAGGACCTGAAGAAGTATCTGGCGAGCCCACCCATCATGGTTGCCCCACGCCCTCGCGAGCCTCTGAAGCTGTATCTTGCAGCCACTCCTCAGACAGCAAGCGTGGTCTTGGTGGCTGAAAGAGAAGAGCCAGTCCTCGCCAAGCAGAGCTCCGCCTCGCCAAGCCCAGAACTCCACGACAAGGAAGCAGCCTCGCCAAGCCTCCAGCCTCATGCCGAGCCTCTACAAGTGGGGCCTCAAGAGAACCTCAACAAGGACTCCACCGAGTCTCGAGAGGAGCCAACCGCTGCCACGTCAACAACCACCCTCGTCGAGCATCTCGTGTACTTCGTCAGCACAGTGCTGCGGGACGCTCACGAGCGCTACCCCATGCAGCAGAAGCTCCTTTTCTCGCTCCTCATCGCCTCCAGGAAGCTGCGCCACTACATCCAGGATCACCCCATCAAGGTGGTCACCTCGTACCCCCTGGAGCAAGTCCTACGCAACCCAAACGCAACAGATCGCGTCGCAAGCTGGGGCATCGAGCTGCAACCCTTCGAGCTGGAGTTTGACACCACAAGGGTCATCAAGGGCAGGGCGCTGGCTGATTTCATGGCTGAATGGACGGACACACGTGAAGAAGAGCCTCAAGAGGAAGAAGCTACAGCCTCAGGAGGGACGGAGCCCAGCTACTAGACCATGCACTTCGACGGCGCCTTCGCGGCCCGGAGTGCAGGGGCTGGTGTTGTCCTGACCTCACCAACAGGCGACAAGCTCTACTACGCCGTCCAGTTGTGCTTCAAAGACAGCAACAAGGTCTCCAACAACATTGCTGAATACGAAGGCCTCCTCGCTGGGCTCAGAGCTGCCATTGCCCTCGACATCAAGCGCATCCTCGTCAAGGGAGACTCTCAGCTCCTCGTCAACTTCTCCAACAAGAGCTACACGCCTAAGGACACCTACATGGTAGCCTAACTTGAAGAGCACATCAGGGGCATGGAGCTCAAGCACATCCCGCGAGGGGAAAACCAAGAAGCAGATGAAATCGCCAGGCGAGCGGCAAGAAGGGAAGCCCAGAAGCCTGGAGTGTTCGAGGACAGACTCGCCAAGGCCTCGGTCAAGCAACCATCGGTCAACATGAGCATCAATGAGGAGCTCCCACCAGCCCCATCAAGTGGAGCACCAAACTGCGGGCTGCCCTCAGGCGATCGCCTGCTGATGACCCTGGTACGCCAAGACACTGGTTGGATCGACGAGATCAAGAGCTACTTGAAAGATCGAGCCCTTCCCGAAGATGATGCAGATGCCGAGAGGGTTGCTCGCCAGGCCAAATCCTACTGCCTCCACGACGGAGACCTGTACCGTAAGCGCCCCAATGGGGTTGCGTTGCGGTGCGTCCCCGCAGAGGAAGGCCGCCAGCTGATCAACGACATCCACATCGGCGAGTGCGTCCCCAATGGGGCTCTCGACCGAATATCGTGATCGTATCGCCGTAGACAGCACAAACCTTTGCATCCATTGTCGGCACAGTGGAAACCAGGGTACCACGGGCCGGCCCGCCAGGGCCCAAGGGACTCTTCGGTCTGATTTTCACTAAGGACCAGGCTCTCAGCCTGTAGAGGCTCTTCAAGCCTGTCGAGTCTCGACAGGAGATTTCTCTACAAGAAGGCGCCCCAAGGCGCCACCAGGATTTCGGCTAAGGACTAAGCCTTGAAGCTTGCCGAGGCTTTTCGCCTCGGGAAGGCTTCCTTCCTCTCGAAGCCAGCTCTGCCTCCGCGGCAGAGCGCACATGGGCTCTGCGCTTCCCGCAGAGTCGCTGGCGCGCCAAAGCGCGATGACGCCAGCGCCCCAGTTGCCGTTCCGATGAATAAAGGGGTCAACAAAGCAGCGCCAAGCAAAGCGGACAACGAGACTTGCCGCTTTGGTGATAAGGAGACCGCCTGCAGCTACGCTCCAACGGCGACGTCACCGCGGGACCCGTTCCACGCCAGCTGCGCCAGCCCACCGTCCTGGCTGGACGGTGCCTCTTTTCAGCTTTGGTGACGCTGCTCCCCTGCCGTGGACCGCGTCCATGGGCTCTACCTTTATGGTGGACTTCACCTTTATGGTGCACCGTGTCTCCTCCTTCGTCGGGATGTGGCAACCCTTCCCGCCCAAATGTTTGGGCGGAAGAGGACCAAGACGACTATAAAAGGAGGGAGGGCACTCCCGTGCCAAGGGTTGGACTCTGGTTCAATCTTCCTTTGGCTAGGGCAGATCTAGGGTTTTAGCCATTGGCAGCCATCTCGAGCTCCACAAGCTCACCCTGTACCAAAAACCTCTACAAGCAATACAGCCTAGCAGGACGTAGGGGTTTTACCTCCACAAGAGGGCCCTGAACCTGGGTAATACCGCGCGTTCCTCTCTGCAGTGTTCCCCTCCGACGAGCCCGACGAGCACCGTCGCCGTGGAACGTTGAGGATTGTTTGACTCCGTGTTCAGCCCCTTGCTCGATTCTTACCCCGTGAGATACGCCTAGTTCCTGGGCCTATTCTCCGACATTTGGCGCGCCAGGTAGGGGGCTGAGGCGCGTCTTCAACCTCGACACCACCATGGCTGGCTCTCGCGCTGAGCGTCTCGCTCGCCGGACGGCCAGCGCTGCCACTGCTCCTCCCACCGGCAGGCAGCGCGGCCGCCCTCGTGGAAGCACTGCTCCGGAGCGCCACGTCGACCCCCGAGCCCCGCGTCGAGCACCCAGCGGACGACGACGACGTCCACTCCGAGGACGACCTCGGCGAAGAGGAGGCCTCCTCCCTTCATCCGTCGCGCGACGGTGCCGCCTCTTCGCTGGGCCGCCCTGCGCCCAGCCCGGCAACTGCGCTCCTCATGGCGCAGGAGCTGCTGCGGTACCGTCCCAACCCGGAGGCTCACGAAGCCTGGCTTCATCGCCTCTCCGAGCTCATCGGCGCCGCCCGCGTCGCCGCTCCCGCGCCGTCTCGCTCGCTGGTCCCCTCTGGTCGTGCGGGAGACGTAGCGCCAGGCGCTCCTCCTGCACCACCTCGCCAACCCGCGCCCGCTCCAGCTCCACCGCAACCTGCTCCGGCGGGGGCTCCTCCCCGCGACAACCGCGCTGCTTCACACGCCTCGTCGCCGCACGACTGCCAAATCGTGCAGCGAGCCCCCGAGGACGCCCGCGTAAACATCGAGCGCGGCCAACAACGCCACAACCGCGCCGTCCAGGAAGTCGCCGCCGCCGGGCGTCACCTCCGCGCCACGCTTGCCGACGGTGTGGTCACCTATGGCACCACGGTTTGCGTTCACCCGCAGCCTTCGCCGCGTCGTCTGGCCGACCAAGTTCAGGCCGGACCTTCCTCCACGCTACGACGGCAAGAACAACCCGTTGGAGTTCCTGCAGCTCTACACCCTGGCCATCCAGGCCGCCGGGGGCGACGACAAGGTCATGGCGAACTGGTTCCCCATGGCTCTCAAGGACTCTGCGTCTTCATGGCTCACCAACCTCCCCGCCGAGTCCATCGGCTCCTGGGAGGACCTCTGCAAGTGCTTCATCGCCAACTTCAAGGGCACGTACGAGCGCGGCCTCACGTACAACGATCTCCGCGGCGTGCGCCAGAAGCCTGGCGAGACCCTCCGCAAGTACATCCAGCGCTTCAGCCAGGTGCGGAACAAGATTCCCAACGCCACAGACGCACAGGTCATCTCGGCTTTCCATTCTGGAGTCACGGACGTGCGGATGCTCGAGAAGCTTGGCATCCACGACAACATCACCACCGTCGTCAAGCTCTTCGACTTGGCGGACAAGTGCGCCAAGGCTGAAGAGGGCCGCCTGTTCGTCAAGAACGAGCCTGAGGACCCCACTGAGAGCTCCAAGAAGAAGAAGAAATCCTCCGAGAAGCGCAAGACCACCGCGGTCCTTGCGGCCGAACCCGACGCCAAGCAGCCTCGCGCTGCCACTTCAGCCGCGGGCACCGAGAAGAAGGATGACCGCCCTTTCTGCATCTACCACAACAGGCACTCCCACGCCACCGAGGACTGCTTCGACATCAAGAGGCTTCGCGAGGCTCGCGAGGCTCGCGAGGCAAATGGAGGCCGCGGTGGCCGCGGCGGCGGCCGCGGTGGCCGCGGGGGGCGGCGCTGGAACAACAACTATGACAACAACTACCAGCAGAACCCCCAGGCCAACGCCGCTGAGCCGGCGAACGATAACCTTCCTGCCGAGACTCCCGAGGGTTACCAGGTGCCTCGCGGCGCTGCTTGCATCCTCGGCGGGGCCCAGGCCCCCAGTTCCAACCGTCACTTCAAGCAACTCGCTCGCGAGGTCGCGGCAGCGCTTCCCGGGGTTGAGGCCTCCAGGCCCCTCAAGTGGTCCCAGTACCCCATCACTTTCGACTCCGGCGACCACCCCAAGTCCACCTCAGCTGTTGGCACCATCCCGCTGGTTTGCACCCCCACCATCAACAACATCGCCGTCTCCAAGACGCTCATCGATGGGGGTGCAGGCCTCAACGTCATCTCTATCGAGACCTTCGAGAAGCTTCAGGTGCCTTACGAGCGGCTCATGCCCACCAGGCCCTTCTCAGGGGTGACAGAGGGCCTCACGACCCCTCTGGGGCAAGTGAGGCTTGCAGTCACCTTTGGCACACAGGCCAACTACCGCACCGAGCTGATCGACTTCGACGTCGCACACATCGGCTTGCCCTACAACGCCATCCTCGGCTACCCCGCCCTCGCCAAGTTCATGGCGGTCACCCACCACGCCTACAACCTCGTCAAGCTCCCAGGATCGGGCGGCACCATCGTCATCCGCGGTGTGGTCTCTGACGCCCTGTACGCTGCGCAAGCGGCCTACAAGGCTGCCGCGGTGGCGTCCCCTGCTGACGAGGACGAAGAACCCCTCCCGAGGCCCCCCGCGAAGAAGAAGCAGCTGTTCTCTCAGGAGAAGGCCGCGACAAAGCAGGTGTCTCTGGAGGCAAGCGGCTCGGGGGCTAGCGTCACCATCGGCGCCAACCTGCCTCCCAAATAGGAAAGCGCGCTCGTCGCCTTCCTCAGGGCAAACTCTGACATGTTCGCATGGACACCGTCAGATATGTCCGGCGTACCGAGGGAGGTGATCGAGCACCACTTAGCCGTGTGTCCAAACGCACGCCCCGTGAAGCAAAAGGCGCGACGTCAAGCGCCAGAGAAGCAAGATTTCATCGTCAAGGAAGTAGAAAAGTTGAAGAAAGCAAGCATCATCAAGGAAGTTGTCCATCCCACTTGGCTCGCCAACGGTGTTGTCGTTCCCAAGCACACCGGAGGAAGCCGCCTCTGCATCGACTTCACCGACCTCAACAAGGCCTGCCCCAAGGACCCCTATCCCCTCCCGAGGATCGACCAGATCGTGGACTCCACCGCCGGCTGCGCACTCCTCTGTTTTCTGGATGCCTTCTCTGGTTACCACCAGATCAAGATGGCAAAGGAAGACGAGGAGAAGACAGCATTTCTCACCCCTTGTGGTGTGTTTTGCTACGTCTGCATGCCCTTCGGCTTGAAGAATGCCGGCGCCACTTTCCAGCGTCTCATGAGGATCGCCTTGGGGGCTCAAATGGGAAGGAATGCAGAGGCTTACGTCGACGACATCGTGGTCAAGACTCGCGAGGAGGACACGCTCATCAAGGACCTCGAGGAGACCTTTGCCAACCTGCGCAAGGTGAACATCAAGCTGAACCCCGCCAAGTGCGTCTTCGGGGTCCCTTCAGGCAAGCTCCTCGGGTTCCTGGTGTCCCATCGCGGCATCGAAGCAAACCCCGACAAGATCAAGGCCATAGAAGAAATGCAGCCTCCTCGTCGCCTCAAGGACATGCAACGCTTGGCGGGATGTATGGCCAGCCTCGGCCGGTTCATCTCCAAGTTCGGCGAGAGGGCGCTGCCATTTTTCAAGATTATGAAGCGGTCTGGTCCTTTCAAGTGGACCCCTGAAGCGGCAAAGGCCTTCGAGGATCTGAAGAATATCTGGCGAGCCCACCCATCATGGTTGCCCCCACGCCCTCGCGAGCCTCTGAAGCTGTATCTTGCAGCCACTCCTCAGACGGCAAGCGCGGTCTTGGTGGCTGAAAGGGAAGAGCCAGTTCTCGACAAGCAGAGCCACGCCTCGACAAGCCCGGAACCCCACGACAAGGAAGCAGCCTCGACAAGCACCCAGCCTCGACAAGCAGGGCCTCAAGAGGAGCCCACTGCTGCCACGCCTACAACTACCCTCGTCGAGCATCCCGTGTACTTCGTCAGCACAGTGCTACGAGATGCTCGCGAGCGCTACTCCATGCAAGCAAAAGCTCCTTTCTCGCTCCTCAGCGCCTCCAGAAAGCTGCGCCACTACTTCCAGGGTCACCCCATCAAGGTGGTCACCTCATATCCCCTGGAGCAAGTCCTGCGCAACCCAAACGCGACAGATCGCGTCGCGAGCTGGGGCATCGAGCTGCAACCCTTCGAGCTGGAATTTGACACCACAAGAGTCATCAAGGGCAGGGCGCTAGCTGATTTCATGGCTGAATGGACGGACACACGCGTAGAAGAGCCTCAAGAAGAACAGCTACAACCTCAGGACAGACAGAGCCCGGCTTCTGGACCATGCACTTCGACGGCGCCTTCGCGGCCCGGAGTGCAGGGGCTGGGGCTGTCCTCACCTCACCAACAGGCGACAAGCTATATTACGCCGTCCAGTTGTGCTTCAAGGACCACGACAAGGTCTCCAACAACATCGCCGAATACGAGGGCCTCCTCGCTGGGCTCAGAGCCGCCATCGCCCTCGGCATCAAGCGCATCCTCATCAAGGGCGACTCTCAGCTCCTCGTCAACTTCTCCAACAAAAGCTACACGCCTAAGGACACCTACATGGTGGCCTATCTTGAAGAGGTAGCAAGCTCGAGAAGCACTTCAGGGGCATGGAACTCAAGCATATTCCGCGAGGAGAGAACCAAGAAGCCGATGACCTCGCCAAGCGAGCAGCAAAGAGAGAAGCCCAGCAGCCTGGAGTGTTTGAGGAGAGACTCGCCAAGGCCACAAAAAAAAAG
>QRDG01001198.1:0-75382 GCA_012064385.1 Puccinellia tenuiflora
GGCCTCCACCACGGCGATTGTTGTTGTAGCCGCCGTGGTGCTGCTGAACTCCTTGTCCACGGCCGCCACTGCCACGTCCTCCATCCACGGAAGCCCTCCACATAGCCGCGGCACGCGTCCTCCACGACCACCACGGAAGGCAGAGTTGACGGACGAGGCGCCGCCTGTGTCGGCGAGGAGGTCCATGCGATTGTCGTAGGCCGTGACCTGGGCGTACAGGTCGCCCACGCTGAGTCCTCGCCTCCGTGACCCCAATGGGGGCGAAGAGAGGATTGTCTGGTCATCGAGGCCGGCGAGCAGGTACTCGACGAGTTCTTCTTCCTCGATGGGACGGCCTGCTGCTGCAAGCTCGTCGGCGAGCCCCTTCATCTTGGCGAAGTACTGGGGGTGTCGTCATGTTGTCCTTCCTCGTCTTGGCGAGGGCTACGCGCAGGTTCGAGACCCGCGTCTTTGACTGGGAGGCAAACATGGCCTTGATTGCCCCCCAGACCTCCGCTGCAGTGTCCATCCCTATCACAGAGACGTGAATCTCCTTGGACAGGGTGTTGAGGAGGTAGCCGAGGACCTGCTGGTCCGCGGTCAGCCACGAGTCGTACTCGGGGTTTGGATCCTTGCTCGCTTGCCGCCTTTGTCGACGACGATCATTTCAGCCGGCGCCTCCTTGTGCCATCGAGGAACCCCATCAGACGGGCTCCGCGAATCGCCGGCAGAACTTGGGATGCCAGAGGAGGTAGTTTCTCTCTCGTCGCTTCTCGCTCACAGTTTGGCCAGCCAAGGGATTTGCCATGGCGGTGGATGAGGAGCGAGGCACGTAGATGTGTTTTAGGAAGTTGGCTCTGATACCATGTGATTGCGGAATAGGTCTAGGGTTTAACGATGCCTTTGTCTCGGTCCATCGGTTCCGTGTTAATATAGGCAGCCAGAAGCGCAAGATTACATCAGGAGGTTACAAGCGATAAGAACAACCAGGGATGACAATCCGATCTTCATACAATAGATCAGATCGTTTACATGTTTACAGGAACTACTCCTATCGCTATCTATACGTGTTACGTGACAACTCTACACAATATCCTTATTTTTTTGTATCATTCCTATACCATGTTCTGCAATGCAATTTCCTTAGTCTGCTTTTTCATTTACAATCTTTGTCGTCCATCCAACTATCTCTATAGGCATGTGGTCTTACTCCAGGTACAAGAGAAGAGGGGCAATTTACATGGCGAGTGCGGAAGGTTTATGAAACAAGTTAGTCGCCATTCATGTCTCTATCCTGCAATGGTCCTTCTATAAAAAAAATCCGCATGATGTTTGATTTTTAATATGCAAAACTATGTAAGTTCTGACCATCCAAATGTTTTTCTTCAGTTCTGCATGTTTAAGAATGGCTACCAGCTAGAGTAAAACTGTATTGGTAGTAGTAACACCAACTGGAAATGTCGCTCACAATATTCTACCCTCCCTTTTTTTTTGGCAAAGCTCTTCTATATTCGTTGTAGCATGCAATAGTTGTGTTAACAGATGACTCTTCACAGATATGTGTTTTGCTTCCTGCTCCTATATGTGTTAACAGATGACTCTTCACAAATTTTTTATTCATTTCATCTGGTTCAGTTTCATGAATATATTTTGTATTTGTTATTACAAATGAAGACCTGACTCGGCGGTCTACACTCCTCATTATGCATGGTGAATACATATAGTTGATTTTTGTAATATAGTTGAACCATTAGTTTGTAATGATTATTCCACACCCCTATATAATCAGGCTGTTCTTGGAAAAGATCAGAGCCGACATGCTTTATCGGATTACCAGCATGGATGGCAACATGGATCATTCCGTTCACTGCTAGACCCTTCACTTCTTGACAACAAGTCTTCTACCTCAGGGAGGACTTGTGATCATATAACCGAAGCGTTCTTGGAGATGCATATATTGGATATCAACGTCGACAAATGATTTTTAGTTATGTAATTTTATTTATGCTATAAATTTATATGCGAGTTTCGTGGAATTAAACATCAAGTCTATTTTGTAATATTTTGCTCTCGAGGCTGATGTATTGTGCCATGGGATACGCATCGGTCCAAAGTTGTGTGTATTTTGTGGTCGGACAATCATCATTACAAGTTTTAGGAGACTTTATACACCCCTGTACAAGCTATATTAAATTTTGCTCTGAACCAACAATTTTTTTTTATACTTGAATCGAATTCTAACTTTCCAATAAGGAGGCTATGTACTATATAGATAATTTTGAATCTCATCTCTACTCATGCTGTCGGAGATTGTCCCCAGGAACTAGGGGTGTCTCCAAGGTATCGTGTAAGGGGCTGAACACGGAGTCAAACAATCCACAACGTGCTCCGGCGACGGTGCTCGTCAGGCTCGCTGCGGACGACACTGCAGAGATTGACACAAGGTATTACCCAGGTTCAGGGCCCTCTTGTGGAGGTAAAACCCCTACGTCCTGCTATGGTGTATTGCACTGCTTGGAGAGTTTACAGTACAAAGGGAGAGCTTGTCGAGCTCTAGGTGGCTAACAATGGCTACTTGCTAGTCTTTAGATCTAGGGTTTTTGACTCTGGAATCTTCCAACCAGGAATCGAACCCCTTGCTTGGGCATGCTCCTCCTCCTTTTATAGGCGCTCTGGGCTCTTCTGCCCAAACATTGGGCGGGAAGGGCTACCACATGGCGACGAAGGAGGAGGCGCGGTGCACCGTAAAGGTGAGGTCTACCGTAAAGGTAAAGATCGTGGACGCGGTCCACGGCAGGGGAACGGCGTCACCAAGCTGAAAAGGGGCACCGACCAGCTGGACGGCGGGCTGGCGCTTGCCGAGGTGGGAGGTGACCCACAGTGACGTCGTCCTTGGAGCGTAGCTGCAGACTGTTCCCTTGTCACCAAAGAGGCAATTCTCGTTGTCCGCTTTGCTTGGCTCCGCTTTGTTGACTGCTTTATACATGGAAACGGCAACTGCGGCGTTGTCGTCATCGCGCGTAGGCACGCGCGTCACTCTGCGCATGGCGCAGAGTCCATGTGCGCTCTGCCGCGGGGGCAGAGATGGCTTCACGAGGGAAACGCTTCGCGAGGCGAAAAGCCTCGCCAAGCCTTTCGGCTTGGTCCTTAGTAGAATTGTGGACGGCGTAGGAGACGCCTCGGCGAGGAGCGATTCCTCGCCGAGGGAAAGAACTCTTGATGAGGAGAAAAACCCTTCGCGAGGGGAGAAAACCTCGCGAAGCTTGCCAGGCTTGGAGAGCCTGGTCCTTAGCGAAAATCATCCAAAGAATCTTGTGGGCCCTGGCAGGCCGGCCCGTGGTACCCTGGTTTCCACTGTGCCGACAGTAGCCCCCGGGCCCGCGATGGGCACGCCGAGGCCCATGGACGAAGGCGAAGCGTCGAGGGGCCAAAGATGCCTGACAGGGCCGCGACACGTGTCACGCAGCGGTTGCGCCCGCGGCCACGACCTCCTCGGCTCCAACGGGCGACGTGGTGGGGCCCGCCACGACTCGAGTGCTGGTCAATAAAGCCTGGGCGCGCAGGCGGCGCCCATTACTTCTCCCGTAACTCCTCCGCACACTTCTCCCCACGCCTCCAAACTCTCCAGAGAGCTCCAATCTCCAGAGCACTCTCCTTCTTCTCCGGCGACCATGGCCCCAAGAGAGCAGCCACCGACTTGAAGGGCAAGGCCACCGCTCAGGCGAGCCCGTCGGCGGCGACGGCGCGGGCGGGCACGTCCGCGGCGATGGCGCGCGCTGCTGCGCTCGAGGGAGCGCCGCCGAAGACGCGCGTCACAGCTGCGACGATAGCGACGGTGCGCCACCTGGCGGCGGCGAAAACCAACGAGCACGGCGCCACCGAACTGAGGCCGGCCGGCAGCAGGCTTACCGACACCTTCTACCCCATCTTTCTTCATACTCTCTATGCCGGCCTGGTACCACCATTCTCTGATTTCCTCCTGGCGATCTTGGAGACGTACCAGATCCAACTCCTTCACCTTCATCCAACTCCATCCTCATCCTTGCCATCTTCGCCCATTTCTACGAGGCCTACGTCAGCATCCGCCCCTCGGTGGCGCTCTTCCGCAGTTTCTATTCTCTTCGGAACTCCGCCAGGGGCGAGCGGCTCGGATGTGTCTCTTTTCGCATCGTCGACGCCAGGAGCGACAACTACATCCCCATCGCCTGGCTCGGCGAGGTTGCCGTCACCAAGGTGACGAAAAAGGTCGACAAGTTCCGCGAGAAGTGGCTCTTCGTCGACGCCAAGGCCACAAACCCTCTCCTGGAGGTGCCCGAGGCGCCGCCGAGGAAGTGGGCGCGCTGGGCGAGCGCGGACTTCAGGGGCTCGAAGCTTGACGCGGTGTACGTGTACATCCGCCACATCCGCGACGCGGGGTCACCGGCCAAATGGTGGCAAAGGACTTCACCAGGCGCCGCATCGCCCCTCTCCAACAGCACGCCGAGCCGGTGTGGCGATACGACGGCAAGGACGATGCCATGCGGCTAAGCAGGGACGGCTTCGAGCCTGATGTGCTCTGCCAAATAATGAACGTCCTCTTCACATCGCCGGAGATCCCGTCCGCCAAGAAAGAGGCGGCCAAGCCGCTCATCGTCTTCGCCGAGGAGAGCATAGAGGAGCAGCGCTCGCACATGCCCACGTTCGACGAATGGGGAATCGTGCCCACGGGGCACAGCGGGCCTCGCCCTAAACCCCACTACAAGAGAAATGACTTTTAGTGACAAAATGCCTCGTGACAGAGTTTCAAACCGTCACTGATATGGCTTGATCGGTGACAAATTGTCTATTTTGTCACAGATGAACTGTAATCAATGACAGTTACATATTTTGTCACGGCAAACCGTCATGAATTAACCATTCGGGATGAGCAACTTAATAGGTGACGAATTGAGACCGTGGTAGTTTTAAACCGTCACTAAATATCATGCGGGACCCACTAGTCAGATTTAACAAAAGAATTTGCAGACTTGGGTAAATGAATAATGCGCGTGATTTTTAATTTCATACGGGACCGCACTTATCATGTATAGAAATAGCTCGTAAAAAACTAGTCCTTTGTAGGTCTCGAACTCATGACCTCGTACAACAAACCATGGAAGCTTAACCACCAGTCCAACGTACGGTTTGTTTGTACGAATTTAAATAAATCTGATTTATATATATTGCGTCGACTATGCAACATCCACTTAAAAATAAAAATACTAAATCCGCCAGAAGCATGACTTGAACACAAAGCGTATTGGTATTGAGATAGCCATTACGCAACAATCAACTTCTGATTGAAATTATGGATAGTGCTTATTTGTACGTTTCCTGGAATCGCGAGAACTTCAATTAATAAAATTAAAATTGGCGCGTCGCTGGGACTCGAACCGAAGACAAACACCATGTTGTGGGCAGAAGTTGACCACCAAGAAAGCTGGTTAATTTTGCTATAATATCAACACATAGCCTACTAATACATAGTTCTATTGCATTGACCTACAGATTTGGCTTCCCGATCAGGTTGTGATTGCAAAAAAAAGAGGGAAGTTTTTTTCTACAAAATACGAAAATCTTTCATAGTGATCACCTTTTCATCCGAACTCATCTTGATGGTTTATTTTCACTCGGATCCACATATATTTGAGGTGAGCACCAATGAACTTTTTACACAAAGTTGGACATATTTGATGGATAATTCCCAGATATTATGAATTTTCTCGTTAACTATCTAATTTCCCCATTTAAATGACTTTATCTGATTTTCGTAAATTAATTCAAATTTGAACTACAAGTGTGTAAATTTTTTCTCTCATGTTTATCCAAAAATCATTTTAAGGTACACAAGTAGTGATTGTACCTTATAATCAACGATAGTTTTGAAAGATACAACACCTTTCTATGAATAACCATAGAAGCCATTTTGACCACTAAAAAAACTCTAAGAAAATAAAAAAAGGAATTTGTGCTCATGTAGTCATTTTATGTGTACTAGTTGCCAGAAGAAATTATAAACTTATAATACGACAACTTTTGAAAAAAATTCTTTATAAGAAAACACTATCACATATTAAGATTCATGGGTCTCAAGTCAAACGAGCAAGATCACGGTCATATCCATGGCATAGTATGTTAAAATGTGTCTATATTTGGCACATAGATGTATTGGAATAAGAAACAATATTTTCAAACTAAGTTTTCAAATTGCTTAGAAAAATATAATTTTCTATTTTCTAAGTACAAAAATGTCTATTATTTGTGAAATTCATAAGTTTCGAGCCAAATTTAAATGAGCAATAGAATGGCCATATCCATGCCATAGTTCATGCAAATATGCTCACATTTGGTACATAGACGTTTTTTAGAAAGTGCAAAATTGAATTTTCATATTATTTATAAAAATGTAACTTTTAATTTTCTAAGTGCCAAAAATGTCTTTTTTTTGTTAAGACACAAAATATGATGCCAAGTAGCACCCATCGAATTTGCACACAAAGTAGCCATATTTAATGGATAATATCCAAATATTATGAATTTACTGGCTTTCTATCTACTCTCACCACTTTAAATAACTTTATACCAATTTTTCGAAATTAATTCAAATTGAGCTACAAGTTTGTGATAATTTGCTCTCAAAGTTTTTTCGAAAATCTTTTTATGGTACACAAGTAGTGATTATATCTCAGATTTGACATTTGTTTGAATTTTTATGAAAATGAAGAAATTTTGAAAAAAATAAAATTCTTCCTCATGAAGTCATTTGATGTGAGTTATCTGATAGAAAAATGCTAAACTTACAATATGACATATTTGAAAACAAATTCTTCACAATAAACACTATCATGTTGAAGATTTATGGTTTCAAGTCAAATGAGCAAGATCACGGCCATATCCATACAATAGTTCTTCATTATAATGCACCCATATTTGGTCCATATGTGTGTTTTAGAATGGTAAAAAAATGTGTTTTAGAATGGTACACAAGTAATAATTATATCACATAATTGATGCTGGTTTTGAAATATTTTACCCCTTTCAATGAATAGCCATGTTGGCCATTTGACACTTTTCTGAAAAAAAATCAAGGAAATTGAAAAAATATCAGAAAATGAAATTCTTCGTCATGAAGTCCTTTTAAGTTTTCTAGTTGCTAGAAAAAATTCCAAACCTTTGCTAGGTACAGAACTATTTTAACTTTGTTTGAAAATCCTTCAGTATTTGTACGTGATGCTTGGCAAAAAAATAATATTCCACATGATGCTACTTTTCCCTCCATAATATTTGTTAAACCACCAAATTTTCGCGGTTCCTAAACCGTTCGCGCCATTCAAAGGCCCAAAAGCAAAAGCCCAGTCAAACCTGGCTGCCTATAACCCTAACCTTCCCACTCACGCGCCTACTCCTCGATCCTCCCAATCCGCTCCACACCAACGTCTTCCGCCGCCCCTCGTAGCTCCCACCGCCGCTAGTCGGCGAGGTGCCTGCCACATGCGCCATGATTGGTAGGCGAATCGACATTGTCCCTGCTTCACCCAGTCCACCGCCTTCGCTACCGGTGATGGCGCTGGACACCAGCACGCGGAGGCCACGCACGGCCGTCGTCACCCACGCCCCCACCGACGGATGGACGCGGCCGACCTGGAGGCTGTCTCGGGCGGTGCTGCTCATCCCCGACACCATCTCATCGGCGCCCGTCTCCAGATGCGTAAGGTATGACCCCCGCCCCCTACAGCCAGTCCAGTTCCTCTTCTTCCCCAACCGCAAGATCCTGGTCATCTCTACCTTCAGATTTGATTCCCTTCACAGCGTGTTTGGTTCAAGGGAATTAGAAGTTAGGAATGGGAGTTAATGGGGTAGTGGAAACTGAATCCCCTATATGGTTCGTGGGCATGGGAGTTTATTAAGTAAGGGGAAAGAGAATTAAGGGAGCGTATTCCCTCGTATCTCTTCCCTGGGCTGGGAGGGCCCTGGTAATTAGGCTGGGGAAAGGGAATTGAAAGAATAAATCTCTCCTAGATATGTTGGGCACTTCCAGCGATCGAAGGTAGGGGAAACCTGCAAAACTTCTTGTTAATACGATGGAAAATCTCATGCAAATCGCACCATACTAATGGGCTACCTTCAGTTTGTGCCAACAAATTCAGATTCTTCTAGTATTTGCTCCACGGATCAGATCTAGTCCCCTTTCTATTTTCGTTTTATTCCTTCACCTGTTCATGTCTTGTTTGATTCAGGCATACAGTAGGAATTATTTTTCCTCTCTCTTCTGCAGATCTTGAGAAAGATCCTTGAATGATCCGTCTGGCTGTCGCATAGCTGCGGCTGCGCTGAGGAAGAAAACAGCAGTTGGCGTCTCCTAAACTGAATCATGTGAATATGTCATCCATACGATGACAACTTGAGTTCCACTTACTGAACATGGCGCTGAAACTGACTCACCATCACGAGCACTCTTGGATAGTCGTAGCATATTCCCATGCCTAAACCCACTGTCCCCAGGACACGCCAAATGGGTAAATGGGAATAAAGTCAATTTCCCCTGGCTAATCCCCTACCTAACTCCCAGTGCTAAACTCCCATCACCCCTCCCTCATCTAGCCAAACACGTTGTCAGTTCCTCTAATCTGCAAGGACGCCATGAACCACGCTGCTGAGGTGCTGCCGCTGGACGCCGGCTAGGGCGCCATCCTTCCCTATGTCGTCCGTGAGGCCGCTCCACTGTAGCAGAACTGCTTATGTACGTGTGCGGTCGTGACTGGATAATCATGGCTTGTGTTGATGAAATGATGAGGTTCATTTACTTTTTTTGTTGGATTGTGAACACTTGAGGGCATAGTGACGACATGGGGATATGATTTTCACTTATTTGGTACTGCCCTGTATATGATTTTCATCTGATGTTTATGTCTTTGCCACATAGTTAACCATTTTTCCTTTTTCGATGAAGAAATAAAACTACATGTATGATTTGTGAGATTAATTGGTTACGTTTGCAGTGCATGTGTCGAGTAAATGTTTACTGTGCCGGACTTGCGGTGAGGTTTGTTATATGCGGTGTGATTAATGGTTTCAAGCTGTTGCTCCAAGCTTGCTACTATTTGGTACTGAACACTGCTAGTTGGTAATGTGTGGTTAATGTTTTAGTGGAGTTTATTAATCTATTTTTCGAACCTGTAGTCACTATTACTGGATACATACTTTGCTTCTGCTAGAGTTATCATATTTTTAATATCTGATTATGATCATGCCTTTGTACCTTGGGCATGCCATAGAATGTTCATGAATCTGAGTATTCAATCACATGATTAATGAAAGATAACACACTGTTTTAGGATTTATAAGCTTGCTATCTGATAAACTCGTGTCATCCATACATTATCAAGATATGTACATTGGTTTGTATCATTCACAATCATGTGTTCTTCTCAAACAGATAATCTCCAGCTAGGTCTTTCTCGCTGACTCTGGCGGGAGTGCAGGGCAGACTTCTACACAACCATTAACGTTAAGCTTAATAATGAGGTCATTCAGTATACAAGTAATTTAATGATAATACATATGTAAATCTTCACTGACCTAAGTGTTCTATTCATTTCAGCTAGATGTGGGTTTCAATTCTGGGTTTCAGTCGGTGTAGTTTTCAGTCAAGTTAGACGTAGTTTTAGGGCTAGCAAAATATGCTTTAAGTGTATAAATTTTCTTTAGCACCATGTGAAGCATAGATCCAGTTTTAGTTTACAATTTGTTTTTAAAGAATTTACATCATTGTGTACTTATTTTCAGATCTGTCATTTATGCTGTCATTTGCAATCACAACACGTATGGGAGGTGATGACACATCTGGTGGCCTTGTTAGATGTTCTAACCAGGTCCTGTGCCTTGATTTTTTTGTTTGTTTCAGTGATTCTTACGGTTTCTGCTGATAGTTGTTTGTGCAACTTCGATCTAATATTTGTGATTCACAGGGAATGATGACCTTCTATTACATGTTTGTAAGGTCAACATGCTTCCCTAGATGCTAATTGAGTTTGTAGTATACTTTGTTCGTTCTTAGTTATTTTTTACAATGAGAGCTAGTAGGCCTGTTTAGATTCATTATGTCAGTTGTTTTGTTTTTTAGTTTTATTAATTATCTGTTTATTTGATATACTCTTTACAGTTGACATATTGTAGGTTGTGCAAAAAGGGGAGATACTTAAGATGCAGCAAGTTCAAGGATATAGAAATGATTTCATTATATCAGTTAAAGTTAAGGTGTCTAAAGTTGTGGATAGAAAGCCATAGTTCTGATATAGTGTTGAACTTGTATTTTATTATTTGTGTTGCATCTTACATGTGTGCATGATGTATTATGAATCTGTGACATTTGAATATCAATTGGTTCTGAATTCGATATATGATGTGATAAATGAATTCTATTTAAATTTTCTTGTAATGTACAATTGTAAATATATTCATGAACATTGGCACCCCATCGTATAGACCCACATGAAAGTGGTCACGTCACCATTAGGTCCAACTTGTCAGCATCGTGTGGGTCCCACATGACAGAACGTGATGTCACTACCATCTGGACCCATGCGTCAGAATCCAAGTCACCATCGTTGGACCCGCATGTAAGAAGCCATGTCAGCATTTGTTGACCAGTCCTACACTCAAATACAATCTAATGGTGACAAATTTTCATACACATAGTGACAAATCAGGCTGTCACAGATTCATCATGATCATTGACAAAAAATACTACCGTCACTGATTCAAGATAAATAGTGACAATTTTTTTCATCTCGTCACCCCCTTGAATCTATGACAGTCAATCAGTGACAAACCTAATGACGCACCATTTTTGTCATCCACCCCTAATCAGTGACGAAAATGAGGTATTAAGTGACAAATGAATTTTGTCACTAAAAGTCTTTTCCCTTGTAGTGCCCGTGGGCGGCGGAGCCTGAGTACGTGGATGAGGCTCCTGAGGCTGAGGAGGCCGAGTCTGCCGAGGAGGAGGCCTCGAGAAGCGAGGACCCTCTCGGCGAGGACGAGGCTTCAAGGGGCGCTGACCTCGTCGGTGAGGGCGCCGGATCCTCGAGGAGTGCCCACGCCGAAGTGGACCTCCAGGTGCTCTCCTCCGGCGACGAGGAGGACGCCTTCCGCATCGTCCGCTCCCAGCGCGCCGAGGAGGAGGAGACGAGCGGCGACGGAGGAGGGCGCTGCGAGCCCCGCTCCAAGGCGGTCCACGACAGGAGGGCCGCAACCGCGGGAGGCATCCCTCGCGCGGAGACAGGAGCGGCCCGGGAGGAGACCGGAGCAGACCTCATCCAGCCTCCCAAGGCGAAAAAGAGGGTGTGGGTGATGGCCGGCGAGTAAGCCCTTGATTTCTCTTTCTTCTTCAATATTTTACTTTGAGAATTCCCCCCTTTGAAGGATTTTCGACTTGCCTCCCCTTCAGGCAGCCTGCAGAACCAAAGAGACGGCGTCTCGGCGAGGTTGGAGAGACCACCAGCGTCTCCGTGGAGACGCCTGCAGCCGGCGAGCCGCAGCAGACAGTTGCTTCTCCCGCGGTCGAGCACCGCGCGGAGACGGTGATGGCTGAAGAGAGCGTGGCGTCGCCGATTCGGGCAGCGACTCCTCCAGCGGCGGAGCACCGCGTGGAGGAGGAGACCGCAGGGGCGGCGGCGTCGCCAACCAGGGCGGCGACTCCTCCAGTCCAGCAGGAGGCGGAGGAGGAAACCGTGGACGAGGACATCATCGCGGAGCCGCCTCCAGAAGAGGGGGCCTCGAGAGGGGCTGACATGCCCGGGGCCGCGGCAGACGCGGCCGTTGCAGAGGGGGCCGGAGGCGCCCCTGTGGAGCTGGAGGCAGAGACATTTCCGGAGCCCCCAAGCGACGGGGCCAGGGGCGAGGAGATGCCCAGCCCCCCTGAGGGCTCCCGATGCGGGCGGCGAGGACGACGCCCCCACAAGCCCCCACGCCGCGGCGGGGGCCACGACAAGTTTGGGGCAGGATGCCCTAGGCGCCTCGACAAGCGTCGAGGGAACTGCACCCAGCAGCAGCGGCGTGGGAGTCTCCTTGGCGCTGCAGGCGCCGCATCGCCAAGCGGCCTATCGCCGGATCATCCTCAACCGGGCGCGGCGAGCGCTTGACGGGCTGGAGGAGCAGCTCGCCAGGGAATAAGACGCCCTGGCGGAGGAAAAAACGAGGCTCAGCGAAGCCTGGGCCCTTCTCTTCGAGAGGGTGGAGGTGTGCCGCCGGTGGGATGCGGCGGCCCAGGCGGAACGCCAAGAGGCCCTCCGCTTCGCCAAGGAAACCCGTGATAGCGTCAAGCGGGAGGCGCAGGAGGTGATGGAGGAGCTTGACGCCGCCAGGGAAGCGCTCGAGGCGGAAACCACCTCCAAGCACGACGAGCTGGCGGCCGCGAAGCAGAAACTCGCCGCCGACACTGAGGCCGCCAAGGCCAGCCTGAACGAGCTCCGCGAGCAGCTGGACGCCCGCGAGGGGCAGCTGGCGCCTCGCGAGGCCGGGCTAAAAAGGCGTGAGGAAGAGCTTGCCCTCCAAAAGAAGGAGTTGCAGCAGCGCGAGGGGCAGGTCCAGCTGCTCGCGAAGGACCAGGCCACCCGCGAGGGGCAGCTGGAGGAGCATGAAGGTCGGTTGGCCACCGACGAGGCCAACCTCGCGGCGGAGCATAAGAGGCTCCAAGAAGAGGCTGACCTCAAGGTCAAGCTCGTCCGCGAAAACCTCTCAAAGGAATATGACGAGAAGGTCGCGAAGCACGAGGACCGCCTCAAGATCAAGCGCAAGGAGCTCGAGAAGCGCGTCAAGGAGCTTGAGCAGGAGGAGAAAAGGTTAACCTCCTGCCTCGAGGTCTCTCGGGAGGCCCAGGCACGCGCCGAGGGGAACGCCTTTGCGCTGGAGAGGGACCTGGACGAGCTCCGGCAGCAGGTGGGGCCGGTCGCGGCCCTGGTGGAGCAGGCACGAGACCAGCGCCAGGTTGACCGGCTCATGACGCGCCAGCGTCAAAGCATTCTCCAGAGCTTAGTGAGCCGCGTGCGCGCCGTCGGGAGAGATCTGAGGATCGACGTCCCCTCCTTCTCCGCGGCAACCGACGACGAAACCTCATACTCGCACTTCTTCGAGCAGTTCCTTGGAAAGCTTGAAGGGGTCGCGAAGAGCTTCGACAAGCATGTCGTGGAGGAGAGTCGCGACCTCCTCGTTGTCGCCGTCACCAACGTCTTCAGCAACCTCGTGAGGCTCCAGCCCCCACTTGACCTTGAGGACGTGATGGCGCCACCACGTGCCATCAGCGACAAGGCGCGGGAGACCGCCAAGCAGGCCGCCATCGCGTATGCCAAGAAATTCGACCAAGTCTTGGTCGATGAAGACGAAGGCGACGGCGAGGGGAGTGCCCTAGGAGCAGGAGCTGGCGCGGATGGAGCGGGGACCTCGGGAGACGCGATGGCCTGAGCTCCTTGCCTGGACGCGCAGAGGCGCATACTATTTTAGTATTCGTTTGGTTTGTAAGCTTTTGTAAAAACTTGTTAAGTTACTGGAGTATGCTTGTGGACGTCCCTCGGGAAGCTTTTGTCTTTTCCCTTCATGTCTTTTTCGCTCTACGTCTTAGGACCCTCTCTTAGCGCTACACCACCGCCGCTTCGGTATGTGCGAGTCAGTGCTCCACAAGTCCGGGGGGTGCGTGAGGCCTTGAGAAGTGAGAGCTCCTCGAAGCACGATGCTTGGGGCCCCCCTTTGACGTGCAAGCAGCCCATGAGGCATAGGAGAGAGAAAAGAGACTCGAGGGGCGAAAACCAGCGAGAAGAGATCTGAACAGGTATTTAGACTTAGCTTGCCGAGGTGCTTTCGCCTTGGGAAGGGTGTTGGTTCCCCGGCGAGGCGTTTTCGCTTTGTCGTTGCCTGAGGCTTGGAGAGCCTGTTTTCCTGCACTTGGAGAGATAGGCGTACCCACAAGCAATAGACAGTTAAAGATTCTTATGGTGCTCGTAGGTTCCTTCATGTGTGTCTCGCGAGGAGAAAACAGGCACCATGGTTTTGGTGATCCTTGGTGAGTTGACGTGCGCGGGAGCTGACCCATGAGTTCAGAGCTCCTTGGGAGTTGACATGCATGAGAGCTGACCCGCAAGTTCAGAGCTCGGATCCCTTGGGTTTTAGGCGCTGCCGGGATGCTCCCGTGGCATGGCACCCTGCTAGCCCCCGCTCGTGAGATACACAGGAGGGATCATACGAGCAGGAATAAACAGCAATAACAGTTTTGCCGAAGTCGCAAAACATGCTGGCGCGATGCGCAAAGGTTCAGAATAACCTGGAATAGGTGTTCATTACACTGGCGTGGCCAGGAGTTTTTCTTCTTTGATGATGAAGTGTTGCTACTCAGGGAGCGCGCTCCCCTACTTAGGAGGCATGTTGGCGCCGATGGTGACACAAGCCCCCGAGCCGCTCGCCTCCAGAGACACTTGTTTGGTCGCGGCCTTCTCCTGAGAGAACAGCTGCTTCTTCGCGGGGGGCCTCGGGAGGGGTTCCTCGTCCTCGTCGGCGGGTGACGCCACCGCGGCAGCCTTGTAGGCCGCCTGCGCAGCGTACAGGGCGTCCGAGACCACGCCGCGGATGACAATGGTGCCACCCGAGCCAGGGAGCTTGACGAGGTTGTAGGCGTGGTGGGTCACCGCCATGAACTTGGCGAGGGCGGGGTAGCCGAGTATGGCGTTATAGGGTAGGCCGATGTGCGCGACGTCGAAGTCGATCAGCTCGGTGCGGTAGTTGGCCTGGGTGCCGAAAGTAACGGCGAGCCTCACCTGCCCCAAGGGGGTGGTAAGACCCTCTGTCACTCCCGAGAAGGGCCTGGTAGGCATAAGCCGCTCGTAGGGCACCTGCAGCTTCTCGAATGTCTCGACGGAGATGACGTTGAGGCCAGCACCCCCATCAATGAGCGTCTTAGAGACGGCGATGTTGTTGATGGTGGGGGTGCAGACCAACGGGATGGTGCCAACGGTTGACGTGGACTTGGGGTGATCGCCGGAGTCGAAGGTAATGGGGCACTGGGACCACTTGAGGGGCCTGGAGGCCTCGACTCCAGGGAGGGCTGCCGCAACCTCGCGAGCGAGTTGCTTGAAGTGGTGGTTGGAGCGAGGGGCCTGAGCCCCGCCAAGGATACAAGCTGCCCCGCGAGGCACCTGGTAGCCTTCGTCAGCCTCGGCAGGCAGGTTGTCGTTTGTGGGCTGGGCAGCGTTGGCCTGGGGGTTCTGCTGGTAGTTGTCGTTGTAGTTGTTGTTCCATCGTCGCCCCCCGCGGCCGCTGCGGCCTCCGCCGCGGCCTCCGCGGCCTCCATTTGCCTCGCGGGCCTCGCGAGCCTCGCGAGCCTCGCGAAGCCTCTTGATGTCGAAGCATTCCTCGGTGGCGTGAGAGTGCCTGTTGTGGTAGATGCAGAAAGGGCGATCATCCTTCTTCTCAGGTCCTGCGGCTGGAGTAGCAGCTTGGCGAGACTGCTTGGCGTCAGGCTCTGCCGCGAGGACCGTAGTAGTCTTGCGCTTCTCAGAGGATTTCTTCTTTTTGGACCCCTCGGCGGGGTCCCCTGGCTCGTTCTTGACGAACAAGCGGCCCTCTTCAGCCTTGGCGCACTTGTCCGCTAAGTCGAAAAGCTTGACGACGGTGGTGATGTTGTCGTGGATGCCGAGCTTCTCGAGCATCCGCACGTCTGTGACCCCAGCCTGGAAAGCCGAAATGACCTGTGCGTCGGTGGCGTTGGGGATCTTGTTGCGCACTTGGCTGAAGCGCTGGATGTACTTGCGGAGGGTCTCGCCGGGCTTCTGACGCACGGCGCGGAGGTCATTGTAGGTGAGGCCGCGCTCATACGTGCCCTTGAAGTTGGCGACGAAGCACCGGCAGAGCTCCTCCCAAGAGTTGATGGACTCGGCGGGAAGGTTGGTGAGACATGAGGACGCAGAGTCCTTGAGGGCCATAGGGAACCAGTTCGCCATGACCTTGTCGTCGCCCCCGGCGGCCTGGATGGCCAAAGAGTAGAGCTGCAGGAACTCCAGGGGGTTGTTCTTGCCGTCGTAGCGCGGAGGGAGGTCCGGCCTGAACTTGACCGGCCAGACGACGCGACGAAGGCTACGAGTGAACGCGGCCGTCGTGCCGTAGGTGACCGTGCCGTTGGCAAGGGTGGCGCGGAGGTGGCGCCCGGCGGTGGCGATGTCCTGAACGGCGCGGTTGCGGCATTCTTGCCCGCGCTCGATGCTCACGCGTGTGTCCTCAGGGGCTCGCTGCACGATATGGCAGTCATGCGGCGACGACGCGTGCGATGCAGCACGGCCGTCGCGAGGAGGAGCCCCCGCTGGAGCAGGTTGCGGTGCAACCGGTGGAGCCGGGACGGGTGTGGGTTGGAGAGGAGGCGCGGGAGGTGCGCCGTGCGCCACGTCCCCCACGAGCGCAGAAGGAACCAGGGAGCGAGACGGCGCAGGTGCCGCGGCGCGAGCGGCGCCGATGAGCTCGGCAACGCGGTTGAGCCAGGCCTCCTGAGCCGCCGGCGTGGGGCGGTACTGTAGCAGCTCCTGCGCCATGAGGAGCGCAGTCGCCGGGCTGGGCGCGGGACGGCCCAGCGAGGAGGCAGCACGGTCCCGCGACGGGGGCAGGGAGGAGGCCTCCTCTTCGCCGAGGTCGTCCTCAGCGTGGTCGATGTCGTCGTCAGGGTGCTCGACGCGGGGCTCGGGGTCGACGCGGCGCTCCGGAGCAGAGCCCCCATGCGGGCGGCCACGAGGGCGGCCTGCGGGAGCGGTGGCGGCGCTAGCCGTCCGGCGAGCGAGTCGTTCGGCACGAGAACTGGCCATGGCTGTGTCGAGGATGTAGACGCGCCTCAGCCCCCTACCTGGCGCGCCAAATGTCGGAGATTGTCCCCAGGAACTAGGGGTGTCTCCAAGGTATCGTGTAAGGGGCTGAACACGGAGTCAAACAATCCACAACGTGCTCCGGCGACGGTGCTCGTCAGGCTCACTGCGGACGACACTGCAGAGATTGACACAAGGTATTACCCAGGTTCAGGGCCCTCTTGTGGAGGTAAAACCCCTACGTCCTGCTATGGTGTATTGCACTGCTTGGAGAGTTTACAGCACAAGGGGAGAGCTTGTCGAGCTCTAGGTGGCTAACAATGGCTACTTGCTAGTCTTTAGATCTAGGGTTTTTGACTCTGGAATCTTCCAACCAGGAATCGAACCCCTTGCTTGGGCATGCTCCTCCTCCTTTTATAGGCGCCCTGGGCTCTTCTGCCCAAACATTTGGGCGGGAAGGGCTACCACATGGCGACGAAGGAGGAGGCGCGGTGCACCGTAAAGGTGAGGTCTACCGTAAAGGTAAAGATCGTGGACGCGGTCCACGGCAGGGGAACGGCGTCACCAAAGCTGAAAAGGGGCACCGACCAGCTGGACGGTGGGCTGGCGCTTGCCGAGGTGGGAGGTGACCCACAGTGACGTCGTCCTTGGAGCGTAGCTGCAGACTGTTCCCTTGTCACCAAAGAGGCAATTCTCGTTGTCCGCTTTGCTTGGCTCCGCTTTGTTGACTGCTTTATACATGGAAACGGCAACTGCGGCGTTGTCGTCATCGCGCGTAGGCACGCGCGTCACTCTGCGCATGGCGCAGAGTCCATGTGCGCTCTGCCGCGGGGGCAGAGATGGCTTCACGAGGCGAAAAGCCTCGCCAAGCCTTTCGGCTTGGTCCTTAGTAGAATTGTGGACGGCGTAGGAGACGCCTCGGCGAGGAGCGATTCCTCGCCGAGGGAAAGAACTCTTGATGAGGAGAAAAACCCTTCGCGAGGGGAGAAAACCTCGCGAAGCTTGCCAGGCTTGGAGAGCCTGGTCCTTAGCGAAAATCATCCAAAGAATCTTGTGGGCCCTGGCAGGCCGGCCCGTGGTACCCTGGTTTTCACTGTGCCGACACATGCAGTTGCAAATTTTCTGATGGGTTTCTTGTTCATTTGCTGTGAATGAATCAATTAATTCATTATAAATGACTTTTCAGTGTATATTTTACGAACACGAGTTGAGACGTGCATGCACGTGCACACTTACTAGTAGACATATAGGGCGCAGGCAACGTCTGCCGGCAACCTTGCCATCGGGGTGGCTCGCCGTGTCTCGGTGTCTGGCAAGGTACAACAAGGTCACGGAGATCACGTGGACACGTCCGGAAATCACATGCGCTTCTTCGACACGTCGTCCATATTGTTTTAGGATTATTCGCTAATGATACAAAATTGTTTAAAATTAACACTATCTCCGATGTATAATAAGTGTTGTAGTTTTACTAAATCTAGTTTAATACTATTTCGGATTGATCTTGATCATGTAAGCCAGCTCACATGATCATGACATTAAAGTATAAAAGGGAAAGAGTACCAACTAGCTACGGCTATGAACCCGTAGTCCATGTGAAAACTACTCACAAACCATCCCGGAGGCAGCAATGACGATAAGAAAATGGCTCCGGGGGCCAATCCCCGTCCCGACAACAAGAACTTTCTGACACCCGAAACTTGTTTTCAATGGCGGCGGAGGGAAAATCCTTCGGGGGCGTCTGTTTTAGGTCAGTAGTGAATTTACAGGCGTCGGAGGGGGCCGAGGGGAGGCACCACGGCCAGTGGCGGGTTCCACCCGCTGGTGGGTCCTAGGTGCGGCCACAGGACGCCCCTGGCCTATGGGTCGCCCCTTAGGCCGCCCTTCGGACTCCGTCTTCGTTTCGTTGTAAAAATAATTTTCATAAATTTTCGTCCAATTATGAGGAGTTTTCTTGAAGAAGATTTTCTGACATACAAAACAGTAGAAAACAGAAACTGACACTGGGCATCTTGTTAATAGGTTAGTACAATAAATTCTCCAAAATCTCAAGTAAAGATGGTAGAAACATATAATGATAATATAAAACAAGCATGAAACAATCAAAAATTATAAATACGTTTGACACGCATCAAGGGCATCCGGGGGCCAACCCTAAATCAAACACGGTAATAAGAATATAGCAGCGGAGGGGATGGACATAGTGCGCCCCGGAAAAAATCCGCGCCATGACGATATCAGGTTTCCATTTGGGTCATCAAAATGGCCCGAAATGGTGGGGTTATAGGGGATCTGCTAGCGATGCTCTCACTATCTATTTCCGACTAGGGCATCCAACTCGGCTAAAATATGGATCACATACCTATTACATCAAAATTTGTGCTTGTTGGAGATTGTCACATTTGTAACTTATCCAAGAATCAAATTTCTTTTATGTAACTTATCCAAGAATCAAATTTCTTGTATGTAACTTATACAAGAATCAAATTGGAGGTTGAGTTAGTAAATTTATGTATTCCAGGTTGATTTTTGGTACATTATTGAGGTTATTATTTCTGCAGAGTAATAGCAGCCAATTTAGTTCAAATTTTAGAATCAGGTCCAGACTAGACTAAACTTATGTAGCAGCGGCGGGCCAAAACCCAGGTGCAGCCCAAGTGCGTAAGAGAGGATGCATGTACATTCTGGCCCCAGGTTATTGAACTTTAAACTTCCTAGCCCTCTTCGGCCCAGGCCCCTACGCTGTCAGTTCTGGGCCACCCCTGCGAGCAGGTCGGAACTGGAGAGCACGGGGCTGAACCGGGAGCTCATATATACCGCCTTTAGCGGCAAATCTAAGAGTTGCCGCGTACCCCTCTACGACAATGGGCTCGGCCCATATTAGCGTGTGCGTCCGCTGTTTCTCATGCACCGGCCCGCGTGCGCCTAGAACTCCTGCCTAGCTGTCTCTGCAGCCGCCACAAGCCCGAGCCGATCCAATAATATGTCGAATGGATCTTCCACGTACGTGCATGCAACGAGCTGCCTAATGACGTATCCCGTTCTTTCTCTAGTGGTTGTCTGCTGCACATTTTTCCTTTTCATTTCATTTCAACGAACGAGTACGTTTTGAATTCGGGGAACATTTTTTCAAACACTCGTGAGTATATTTTTGCATCACGTATATATTGTTAAATCCCATGAAAGTAAAATATTTTTTCGAACATTTTTTAAAATGAACATTTTCAAAAAGTAAAACATTTTCAAAATCTTAACTTTTTTTAAATTTGGACATTTTCCAATTTCAACAATTTTATATATGAACAATTTTCGAATTTGAACATTTCAAAATTTTGAACATAATATTTTGAAAATCCTATAAAAATTAAATTTGAACAATTTCAAAATTTGAATTTTTTTGGCTTGACATTTTCAAAATCTAAACATTTTTTATTTTAAACAAGTTTTAAAAAATAATCATTTTTAGAATTTAAATATTTCAAAATCTAATATTTTAATTTAAAATATTTTTCAAATATGAACATTTTTTTAATTTGAACAGTTTTTGAATTTGAACATTTTCAATGTCTGAACAGTTTTCGAATTTAAACATTTTAAAATATGAACATTATTAAAGAACGAACATTTTAAATAATTTCGTATTTGAACAAATTCAAAATTTGAACAAAAATAGAATTTAAACAAATTCAAAATCTAAACGAAAAAACAAAAAGTAAAATGAAATATTTTCAAAAACTGGAAATTTTTTTATATTGAACATTTTTTAATGCGAACATTTTTTCAAAATTTAAACGATTTTCAAAGTTGAACATATTTTTAAATATGAACAACTTCAAATTTGAACATTTTTAATATCTGAACATTTTTCAGAAATGAACATATTTTAATATGTACAACTTTCAAATTTGAACATTTTTTAAATCTGAACATTTATTAAAAATGATTATTTGCGAAATTATATAAAAGTGATGAAAAAGAAAATAAAAGAAACAGAAAACTGAAACAATTGGAAATATAAAATAAATTTGTAATCTGAACAAATTTGAAATTAAATAATTTTGTATTTGAACAAATTCAAAATACAATTTTTTTTTGAATTTGAACAAATTCAAAATCTGAACGAAAAAACAAGAAAGGAAAATGGGAGAAATAAAAAAGAAAAGTAAAAGAACATTATTTTTATTTTTATTTTTTTCAAAATCTGAACATTCTTTTAATTTTTAATTTTTTAAAAAATGAACATTTTCAAAATTTGAACATTTTTATAATCTAAATATTTTTTTAGTTTAGAACACTTTCAAATATGAACATTTTTTATTTTGAACATTTTCATTTTGAACAATTTTTCAAATTTCAAAACATAAAAAAAATCTGAACATTTTACTTCAAACAATTTTCAATTTGAACATTTTTTAATCTGAACAACATTCAAATTTGAACTTTTTTAAACATAAATTTTATTAGAAAGGAATATTTTCAAAATCATATACAAATGACAAAAAATAAAATGAAAAAAGAAACAAAAAATAAACAGAAAAGAAAAAGAAAATCGAAAGGAAAACAAAAAAGTACAATTTTAAAAATCAGAACATTTTAAAAAATGAATATTTTCGTAATTTATACATTTCCAAAACTTGGACATTTTTTAGAAAATAAAATTTTAAAACTTGAATATTTTTAATATAAACAACTTTCAAATTAAAAAAATCGAAATTTAAACATTTATAAAAAATATTGTTTTCCAAATTATATACAAGTGACAAAAAAATGAAAACAAAAAAGAAACGGAAAATTAAAATAAAAGAAACGGAAAAGAAATAATTAAACGAAAACAAAAAGTAAAATAAAAAATAAAAAAAGAAGAAAACAGAAAAAAAACGGGAAATAGAAACTTGGGCCAGCCCATTGTGGCGCGGGGGTGCGCGGCGCCAGCCCCCCCGCGCCGCTAAGAGCATGTCTAGTAGTACCCTCAAACCCCTAAACCCTCAGAAATAACTGCTTTTTTACGGGTTGGAGCGAAATAAACGCATAGACTAGAACCCCTAAACCCCTAAAAAAATTTAGAGGTTGGACCTCGGGTCGCCCTCCCAACCTCTAAAAGTGAGGGTTAGAGAGGGTCAACAGCCCGAGCCCATATTCTGCATCCTCCACGCGCGGGAGGGAATTTTAAGCCCATCCCCTTCCTCCCGCCGCCGCCGCGCGCCATGGAACCGCCCGCCGCCCCGCCCGCCTCCTCCCTCGCCCCACCCGTCGCCCAGCAGCCCACTCCGAGCCAGGCGCAGGTCGCGTCCGTGGTCGCCGCGACCCACATCAGCGCCAAGCAGCGGCGTGCTGGCCAGCATGTCGTCCCGCCGCAGCCGTCCCTCGCCCCGGCCGCCGCCTCCTCTCTCGCCCCGGCCCCCCCCCCAAAGAGCCGGCCGAAGGCGCCGTCGCGTGGGCCGCGAGGTGCTGCGGCCTCCAAGATCGCCGCGAGGGCGTCCCCGGCCGTGAAGAAGGCCGTGCCCAAGGCGCGGAAGAAGCCCGCGGCCGCCGTCGTCGAACCTCCGCCCGCCGCACACGAGGTGCTCGACGAAATGCCCGCACCGTCGACGTCGTTCATGGACCTTCTCCAAGACGCGGAGGTGGACCTCGGGGCTCCGTCTCTAGAACCCTTCAGGGTTGGTGATGACTTGGAGGAAGATGGTGATGACGAGGAGGAGGTGGCGGAGATAGAGGAGGAGGCGTTCGCCGCCGCTTCCCGCCCCGGCATGCGCTCGACAAACTATACCGAGGCGGAAGATATTCTCTTGGTTCGTGCTTGGGCAGCTGTGAGGATGGATGCAGGCACCGGTACCGATCAAACCGGTAAACGCTTTTGGCAACGCATCGAGGACACCTATTGCAAGATAAAGCCGAAGAATAGTGGGTTCTTCTCTCGCACATATCGGTCGCTTCAAGGCCGGTGGGAGTTGATGAAGCCCGCATGTGCTCGTTGGAGTGCGGCCATGGACCAAGTGAGGGATGCACCACCTAGTGGAACCGTGGAGAGTGACTATGTGAGTACATATATGTGTTTTCACACCTATTTTGATTTTCAATGCTATTGTTAGGTTCTTATGTGTGTTTACTATGCTATTGGTGGGTTTATAGGAGACAATTGCCGGCTTGAGGTACAAGGAGATGGCTGCTTCCAATGGCAAACCATTCCCATTTAAGCATGCTTGGGTAATTCTTCAAACTTATGACAAGTGGAAGTTGAGGGATCAAGAGACCGCACCCAAGAAATCGGCAATGCTTAAGATGGATGATAGTGACGAGGAGGAGAGGAACTTGTGCAAGCCCGAGGGAACCAAGAAGGCCAAGCTAAGGGTGAAGATGGAAGGAGAGGCGTCAAGCCTAAGGGAGAAGATGGAGCATATGATGAAGTCAAGAGAGGCATTGACAACGAAGACATTGGAGACAAAGCTTCTTATCACCGAGAAGAAGAAAGAGGCCAAGCTTGCACAAGTTGAAGCAAAGCGTGAAGAAGCAAAGCGCAAGGCCGACTTGGAGGAGAGGATGATCAAGGTCAAAGAAGCAAAGGTATGGAAAGAACTCATGGTGGAAGAGAAGGAGTACATGATGATGTCCAAGAAGGACATGGATGAAGACCAATTGCAATGGTGGAAGGACTACAAGGAGGACATCGCGGAGAGGAAGAGGATATTCCGTGGTGCGTCCTCTACTTTTCGAGGTGACACTCCGATGAGTGGTGGTGGTGATGGTGGTGTGGACAACTCCGAAGAAGGCGGTGTTTGATGGACGTGGAAGTGGTTTAGGAGATGGCGCCGAGGTGCAATTTTTTGGTGATGGTGCCGATGAGAGGGGGAAGATGATGATTTTGTGATGTAAACTATTAAACCATGCATCAATGATTCTCATTTTCTAGTATGTTTGAAGGTTGATTATGTTTTTGTAGTGATAATTGTGATATGTCAAATGACAGTTTTAGATGTTGGGGTTGAGGCAAAGACTATAACCCTATTCCGTTATAAGGGTTGGGTTTGAGGATTCTAGTATCTGCCCCTGTTTTTTAACCCTTAAAAGTGCCAAAAAAATATCAATTCTCAACCCTTAAACTACTATGAGGGTTTGAAGGTTTGAGGGTACTACTACTGATGATCTAAAGTCAGCAAATAGGGATTGCCGGCTGAACCAACCAAACCGCCGAGGAATTGACATCGACTCCCACTGTGGAGGCGGCAGCCACGTTAGCCAAGGCGCCCTTTCCGGCCATGTTGCCCGCCGCGGGAGACAACACCTTCATTGTTTAACCCAAGCGCCACATGATGTCAACTAATCCAAACTCCCACCAAAATTGCCATATTGGAGCTCAACGTATGGGAGATGTAGTAAAAGGTTGAAATATATACTTCTTGTTGTACTATCCAGTGCTTTGAACGGAGGCCGTGCATGCATTTGCCTAGTTTTTTCAAGTGCAACTAATTAACTGCTTTTGATTAGCGGCATCCTATGTGGATTCATCTAGTAAAAAAAATGTACTCCTATATGTGACGTTCATGGCTTCATGCATGCATGCACCATGTGGATCGATCATTGGTTATTCATGCATCGATATTGGCAGGCGTCATGACTAAATGCCTCGTCAACGTTCTTTTCCTGGTTGAAACACTACAGCAATGAGCCCAGATGCCGACGGCCTTTTGCTGTCGGCCCAGCACCTTTTACCGTCGGTGTAGGTCTACGCCGATGGCTACCGTCGGCGTATGGCCATCGGCGTAGTACCCCGTATGCATAGGTAAATATACCGTCGGCGTAGCAGATGCCGTCGGCATAACTCCCCATACGTCGACGGCAAAGCCGTCGGCTTAGGATTTCCAATTATTTTTAATTTTTGAATTTTTTTTAATTTTTTTTTATTTTTTATCTTTTTTTAATTCTTTTTATTTGTATTTCGAAATTTTCGACTTAATCACATACTTAATTCTTAATTACACACTTAATTATTATAGGTCAAAGTACTTACCCTAGTCAAACTTTCCAGTCGGTCACCCATCCTCCAATCTGAGCACGCTTAACTTTTGAGTTCCTTCCAACCTAGCTTTAAAATGAGAAATTAGAACTTATTGATATTAGTACCCTATCAATCATATTAATCCCTCGCTTATGATGTTACACTTTTCATTATTTAAATTTTAAAATTTTGTTTGAGTAAAGTAACAATGATTATGTAATATTATATTTCGAATAAATAACAATAAAATGAATTTTACTTTATTTTTTTCCTTTTTATATTTAATATAGAATAATTCGTATCTTTAAATCCGTAAATCGAAATTTGACAAATAAAATACCTAAATCGATTAGAAAAATGAGAGGAATTCAAATATTTCATCCATATCATCTATTGCATCACAAAAACCTTTGGATATAAAAACATACTTAGGTATTTCAAAACATTTTAAATAAGTTTCTGGCGATTTTGCTGGAAGTGGGTCTCGGTTTCGGGCTAGGGTTAGACATAATTAATTCAAAAAAAATAAAAAAAATAGAAAATCTTCACATGGCATCCTTTTATTTGACCTACCACCTAGAAAAAATTATGAACATGAGTTATGGAGATTTTTATAAAAAACCTTCACAGAAATAAGCTACGAGGTATAAAGATGTATGGTTTTCGACTGAAATAAGCTAGGGTATGACATTTAACATAGCAAAAAATGTCGGAATGAGGCAATATTTGACACACTGGTGTATCTTGGTTGTACAATAGTATTGACTAAGGGGATTAGGGTTTTCGTTGAATAAAAAACCTATTTTTCATTTTTTTTAGTGTCAAAAGAGGCTTTTTTTGCGAAGCAGCTACCAAAACGGCTCACCGAAAGAGGAACATCCAAATAGATAGAAAATAGTAGACCATCTTATAAGTGCATTTAACCCTGGTTTTTGATGTAAAAACATACTTAGGTGTTTCAAACATTTCAGATAAGTTCTTGCCGATTTCGTTGGAAGTGGGTCTGATTTGAACTACGAGTGCCGCATAGTTTGGTCATGATTTTTTGAAAAAATCACTTTTAGATCCACAATGTATACTTTGTTTAAAGATCTTTGACGGTTTTTGTTGGATCGAAGTTACGGTTAGGTTTAGGTTTATCGTTAGGGTTTACGGTGTCGGTTTCGGGCTAGGGTTAGACATAACTAATTCAAAAAAAAATGGAAAACCTTCACATGGCATCCTTTTATTTGACCTACCACCTGGAAAAATTTATAAACATGAGTTATGAAGGTATTTATAAAAAAAATCTTCACAGAAATGAGCTACGAGGTATAAAAGATGTATGGTTTTCGACTGAAATAAGCCAGGGTATGACATTTAACATAGCAAAAAATGTCGGAATGAGGCAATATTTGAAAAACTGGTGTATCTTGGTTGTAGAATAGTATTGACTAAGGGGTTTAGGGTTTTCGTTGAATAAAAACCCCATTTTTCATTTTTTTAGTGTCAAAACAGGCTTTTTTTGTGAAGCAACTACCAAAACGGCTCACCGAAAGAGAAACATCCAAATAGATAGAAAATAGTATACCATCTTATAATTACATCTAACCCTGGGTTTCGATATAAAAACATACTTAGGTGTTTCAAACATTTCAGATAAGTTCCTGCCGATTTCGCTGGAATTGGGTCTGATTTGAATTATGAGTGCCGCATAGTTTGGTAATGATTTTTTTGAAAAAATCACTTTTAAATCCACAATGTATACTTTCTTTAGAGATCTTTGACGGTTTTTGCTGTATCGAAGTTACGGTTAGGTTTAGGTTTATCGTTAGGGTTTACGGTCTCGGTTTCGGGCTAGGGTTAGACATAACTAATTTAAAAAAAATCAAAAAAAGGAAAACCTTCACATGGAATCCTTTTTTTTACCTAACACCTGGAAAAAATTATAAACATGAGTTATGGAGGTTTTTATAAAAAAACCTTCACAGAAATGAGCTACGAGGTATAAAGATGTATGGTTTTCGACTGAAATAAGCTAGGGTATGACATTTAACATAGCAAAAAATGTCGGAATGAGTCAATATTTGACACACTGGTGTATCTTGGTTGTAAAATAGTATTGACTAAGGGGTTTAGGGTTTTCGTTGAATAAAAAACCCATTTTTCATTTTTAGTGCCAAAACAGACTTTTTTTATGAAGCATCTACCAAAACGGCTCTCCGAAAGAGCAATATCCAAATAGATAGAAACTAGTAGACAACCTTATAAGTGCATTGTTTAAGTGTCAAAAATAATTTCCAAAATATTTTCATAAATATGATTTTTCATTTTTTAAGTGCCAAATATGACTTTTTAAGTAAGCTAGTACCAAAAATATGTTACAAAAAGTCATATGCATGGTGAAAAATATTATATGGATGTCATATTTGGAATCCTCTCATTTTTCTAATCGATTTAGACATTTTATTTGTTAAATTTCGATTTACGGATTTAAAAATATGAATTATTTCATATTAAATGAAAAATAGAAAAAAAATCATATCTATGCCGACGGCTTTGCCGTCGGCGTAGCCCTGTGAACCTATGCCAACGGCTTTGCCGTCGGCACAACCATCCTACGCCGACGGCAAAGGTGTGCCGACGGCCACCTCGACCGGCTGGCCCACCAGGAAGCTACGCCGACGGCCCTGACAAATTGCCGTCGGCACCTGGCCTCATTCCTGTAGTGAAAATCCCAAGGTAGTATATATGATACGCCGATCGACATTAGCTTTGATAACCATGGTACATCGTCTAGCTCTAAAATTTTGGATTTACCCATGCGGAAGGAGAAACTTAAGCTTAATTTAATTTTCCTCTGAAACAATAGTTCGTTCATGTTGGTAAGCTTGTATCCACACATTGTTCGATCAGGAACGGATCCGCCTTTTTTTCTACAAAGAGGAACTGATCTGCCTGTGATTGGGTTTCCGAACCATTCCTAATTAGCTACACATTATGAAATTGTGTGTTATTCATGTATATCTACAGTGTGCCCCTTTATAATATATATTTTTTCCGGTGGTCCCTGCTAATCACGAATACAAACTAACCTAGTTTGTTCATGAAATTATGTACTAAGTTCCAAAGCTTGTATGTTGCACGAAGTTCACACGTATTTTTTTTTAATTCACATTCTCATGCTTATCACCGGTGACAATAATGGTAATCACCATGCCAACCAACATGATACACCTTTCAGTCTTAAACAAGAAAATGACATTGAGTCTCCAAATGTTACCTAATATATAATTATAAAATCTAACAAAAGTGTTATGAAATTATTTTGAATTTGAAACAAATCTTACTTATATTTCATAAAAAATAAAAGTACTACCTCTATCCTAGAAAAGATGTCATATCTTTGTCTAAATTTAAAGGTATCTCGATCTAGACACTAAATCATGTAATGTCTAGATACATTCAAATTTAGACAAAGATATTAATCCCTTTTTAGAACGGAGGGAGTACATATAATAATTGTTGATCACAATTCTAGAAGGATTAAGAAACTTCATGTTATTTCGTACGAGAGTGGTTTTCTATAAAAATCAAATGTCGTACATCCATTGTTGTCACACTACTAAATTCCGCTGGGTCCACAAAGGAATGGGCCGTACGTCTAGTTTAATTGTCGCACCGGCAAGAAAACAGCCTGGCCATGTACAGAGCTGCGCCTGTATACGAAACTTAGATCAGATTTGGCCATCAAGCCGCAATATGCTGCGTACTGCGTCCATGCTTCGAGTCTGACATTTTTCAATCATAATCGATCAACTAACTGACAGTTCTAATTTAATGCATTTATGATTTCTGAACCTAAGACGTACGGAATGCAATGATATATTTTTTTTCGATCTTGTCAAACGAATGAATGGTTTGGCGTATATCCAGCATTCTCATACGAGTCTAATGAACTAGAGAGAGGTGAATTCTTAGGTTCCAAATGTTTTTTTTAACGGGAGAGGGTCCGAAGGGGCTAGAATTGCATTAAGGGCGACTCAACTACGGATGGCAATGGGTAACCGATACCCGCTAACCCGATGGGTACCCGCCTTAAACGGGGCGGGTTTGGTAAGAAAAAAAACCCACGGGGCTGCTTATTGGTAAAAATCTAGACCCGTCGGGTCTGGCGGGGGCGGGTATGGACGTGTCAAACCCATACCCGCAGACCCGTGTACCCGCTTGGATATGAGGAGGGCCCACATGTCATTGTGTTGGAGGCTAACCCTAATAGCCCCACGCCCCCACCCCACCCACGCGTTGCAACTCCCACGCGCCCAATCCCCTGCTCCGCCGCCGCCCGACCCACGCGTTGCAAGTTTGCAACTCCCACGCGCCCCAATCCCCTGCTCCGCCGCCGGCAGCCTGGTCGCCGCCGCACCCCACAACCGACGGCCTCCTGCACGGCAGCCTGGCCGCCGCCGCACCCCACCACCTCGCCTCCACCTCGCCTCCACCCCTCCGGCCTCCTGAACGGCCACCGCGCCTCCACCTCGCCGCCGCACGGCAGCCTGGCCGCCGCCGCACCCCACCACCGAGGCCTCCTGCACGGCAGCCTGGCCGCCGCCGCACCCCACCACCGACGGCCTCCTGCATGGCAGCCTAGCCGCCGCCACACCCCACCACCTCGCCTCCACCCCGCCGGCCTCCTGCACGGCCACCTCGCCTCCACCTCGTCGGCCTCCAGCACAGTCACCTCGCCGGCCACCTCTCCTCCAGTACGGTCTCGTCCTCGACGGTCGGCGCCGTCCTGCACGTCCTCGTCGGCCTCCTGGACGGCCACGTCCGCGCGCATCCGCCGAGCACTTCCGCTCGCCGCCCATGTCTTCCTCCCTCGCGGGTCCCCGTCGGGTCTCGCGAACCTGGCGGGTCGCGGGTTTGGTGAGGAAATGGACCCGACGGCGGGTATGGAGGCGGGTGGCGGTGCCGGGAGAGGTGGCGGGGGCGGGTATGGGGGGGCCGGACCTGGCCCCGAACCGGGCGGGTGCCATCCATAAACTCAACATTTGGTACAAAATTACACAAAGGACCCCAATAAAAAGGAAAATTATAGAACATTCCCCCGTCTTTGCAAATAACTCATATCTAGAAACTAAAATGCCATCAGGTCATTCGTCTTCGCCGCCAGTTGTAAGGGAGCTCAAGGCTCGGGCATTAGCATCACCGTCGGAAAACTTGCAACTTGGGATAATGCCGACGGAGTCTCCTGCACTGAGGTTGAAGATCCTCTAGTCAAGGAGGAAGAGAAAGTCCTGGTGAGCACAACACAAGAGCACGACACGACTCCCATGGTTGAGGATAGCACCGACCCAACTTACATAGTCAATGTCGATGAACTCCATAGATCGACACGGTTCCTGAGGAACACACCCATGTGTGCACCCCAACTTCCATCGGAGCGCTGTCACCAGGAATCTCCGAAGCAATCTCCTCCCCTCCGGCCTCCCATCTCCATGACGGCGAGGAAGCGAAGATAGGGGCTCCAGATCTAGCCGACGCAACACTCCAGCGAGCTTATTGGAAGAGACACCTCCAGATTCACTTGCCCTCTTCGACATCCACCATGGGAGCGAGCTGAGGAAGAGCTTCACCAAGCCCTAGTCGTAGCACGGAAGCAGCCAAATTAAGCAGACGTCTAGAAAGAGGTCTCACACCATTCACCGCGAAGTATAAGTACACCCTAAGGCTGCTATGTACATCGAGGAGACGGACCCCTCTCCTAGCTCCAACCAGCAGAGTTGGCGGAGAAGAGAGGGGGAGGGGTCGGGCAACTCTCAAAGCGGCATTGGGGAGAGGAAATAATGAAATCGGCTTCCGAATGGGTTTGATACAAGTGATCAGTATTAAGAAAACAAATGACGTTCCATGTCTTTAAGTTTAACTTGGAAGTAAGTTACACAAAGCTTATAAATCTAACCTGAATTAGTGCAACTTATATATAGTTTGTTCCTAATGCAAAATATATCCCTCCCTACTTTGATAGTTTGATTACAAATAATAACATATTGATTCTGAGACTAACCTATTCTTTTCTTACTACATGCATACACGAGAGTTATGTACAATATGGATCGATCGACACATGCCACCATTTAGCTGGTACGTACCTACCTTCGACGGTGCATGCACACGTATCCTTGATTATTTATATAATTATATATACATAGTCGGATAGTCCGCCATGAGTATAGATATCGATAGCGATCGAGGCATGGGCTCTGTGGACTCTAGAGTGCCATTCATCACTCGCTTGCGGCGCACATTTCGCACGCCTATATACCTCACTGTTGGGCATCCAACACCATCACGTACGCACAGCTGGTAAATCAAACTTAAACGGCAAGATATGCTACTAGCTCAATATATGGCATTAGATCGAGCGAATGACAGCAACGCACTACGGCACTAGCTAGCAAAGCTGTGTGAAGTTGGTGCGCCGTGATCTCCAAATTAAGATTCCACTACCTCGAGGCCAAATCAGGCCATGCAAGCGATGCACGATTGGATTGATTACATTCCGAGCAGACATGAATAGTAATCCAAATCTCTCCTTGACTTTGAGCTCCTAGATGTCAATTGTTTTGTGATCTCATCTCTTCTTTATAGTGGCACGCAAACTTAGATGATTCCCATGGTTTCGGTCGAGTTGTCTGGTTCAAGTATGAAAATTGTGGCAATGAATACACACATGCGCAAATTGTGGTCATAGTATTTGTCAAACCAAGGTGTAATGCTCATGAAATGCTACATATTTACTATTAAAAGAGAGCTGGTGGTTCATTCCACTCATCTCATATCACCTCCACTTCATCCTACCTCCGTCTGACTTGAGTCCACTTGGCCAAACGTTTTGGTAATATGGGCCTAGTGCAATCTTTATAAAAAAAAAATCGCATCCCTTCTCATACTTCTGTCGTGCTTGGACCCAAAGACAAATCGTAAAATCCCAATTCGTATCTTTCACGGCCCGTGACTCTCCAGTCTTTCCCTAATTCTTGGCCACTCCACACCTGCCACCTCCATGCCACACGTTTAACGATCCTATATATGCTCCTATTTCATGATATGACGGGCTCATGCGGCTCTCCTAAAACCCACAAGATTATCTCGGCTTGTGCAAGATTGTATTCGGTAGTTTCTTCACATATTCATGGAGTAACGTCAAATGCGAAGTGGATAGTAAGACATCGACTTCAAAGGGCCTTGATGGAGTTTCACGATGATCTTTGTTGCTGGTGTTCGTTTCTTTTGTTTCGATCTATGTACTTTTTCACTGAATTGGTACAACCAGATCAAATTTTCAAGAAAGACACCGTGAATTCCATAATAAACTAATGTAAATTTTATCTTTGGATATAGGGCAAGGGGACGGAGCAATGAGAACAGACTCAAATGTAAGTAGTATTTCATAATCATGATTTTTTTCTTATTTTTGTTAGACCAATTTACATGGACATTTCGAATCTTAATTGATAGATAAATATAATCCTAAAATCTGATATCTAGTGCCTGATTTAACTTAAGTACTAAATTTATTAAACCATCCACAGTCATTAATTTTCTCTAGAGTTTTTTATGAAACCCCTACGATGATTTCAGATGACAATTTTTCATTTTAATGTCCCAAAATAAACATAAATACTCATGCATGTACATAATGCTAAAAACTAAAACATGCAAAACAAATTATATACAAAAATACAAGAGATAAACTAATTTCTCTTTGTAAAATGAAAGAAAAATGTTCATATTCTTAATGAGTTTTTACTTATCCTCAACTATAACATCCTTTACACATATCACCTTTTCACGTTGTTCAAACCAATGAGACGCAAAACCACCATAAAAAGTTGGTTTTTAAGAAAAATTGTTCTTGAAATTATAATACCTTTTGGGGTCTATGGGCATAACTTTACATGTCCATACGTATTACAAAACATCTTTAAAAAAAATGTAATGCAAAAAAATCTGGACTTGTGTACTCATTTGTTAACTAGGCTAAAAGTAGCGTGTGATCGGCAAGTATGGTAAAATAATGGGAAAGAGAGTGACGGGAGGAAATGAGGTTAGATTTTGTGGAGGGACCAGTGACATAGACGCGAGTGAGCTTCGTGTAAGATTTGCTGGTGTGATCGTAAAGAAAAAGAAGGAAGCATCATCATTGGGAAACGAGCAACCAAGCAGATGGTGTCTATGGCTAGATCTCCACTTGTTCCTTTTTCCCCTCTCCGTATATATTTTTCCTTGGGTCGAATTTAAAGTTATCCCCACTTGACATGGAGAGAACCGCCTGTGTAATCTTAGCTCTGCATTTGACAGTACTTGTCTGAAGCTTTCTTCAAGCCAAAATGAATTATGGACCTTGTGTGACGGTTGTGTTGAACAAGCAGCCATGTTGATGAAAGACAGTCAAATGCATCTATCGACTAAAAAACATAGACTAATAGCCTGGACAATCACGGACGAGAAGAGAGGGGAGATCGAGCAAAGCAGATTGTTCAGACGGGAAAACTGCTAGCTCTGTTTCTCCTAGCAGTACCAACGTTTTCGTTGCAAACAGAGGCCATGCAAGCTATAAGATTCATCCCACGAGCCCTAACCGACTGCGACCCACACACACAAAAAAAATCTTATCAATTCACGTTGTGAAGCTGTTGTGAACAGGATGTCTACCCGATTCTCTGGTTCTTCTTTTGGTTGCCATACCGTCTTGTCCTGCTTGCCAGCCACATGTCCAACCAGCTTGGCAGCCGGAACGAAAACCTCCATGGACGCCCATCAGATCAAAAATCCCCCTTTAACCCGATGATTGTGAGCCACCATGCATCCAAAGAAAAATCCAAGCCGTCCCTGGACCCTAGATGTCTCCATCCTTACCTTCCCGGCCACTTGGAGTTGGATTGGGGAGATAGACAATTCATCGGCCATGAAAGGAATTGATACGGGCCATGAGTTTTCACAAAATCTTGACCTGTTATTTGGAGCAGATAGAATGGAAATACACACATGTTTTTTCCTTTCTTGTAAAGGATAGCTAAACACACGTCAAACACAAAATACAGATAGAATCGCCACGCATGAAAAAACGCTTTGATCTCCATCAGAAACACACGAGATCTCTTTGATCACTCACGCACGACAAAAGGTGCTAGCGATGTCGAGAGAACCTGTGTCCCCTGCCGTTGCCGGTGACGACACCAGTACACTACATTCGTGTGGCTACTCTGAACGCTACGTCCACAGAAGAAGCACGCACGCCACCAAAGGATTTGTTCAGAGCGTTCTGAAAATCGCTTTCTGCAGCGCATGGCTCGAGATAACGGCAGAAGGGATCGATGTGCAGCATGTTGGCGAGATCCAGGGCAACGTGCCTTTCATCTGAAAGATCCAATTTTTCACGTCACTGTTACCCATTACCACAAAGGCACAAATGGTCAAAGAAAGGGGTCAGGAAAATACCTAAATATCCACCTATTTCCTTCAAGTGTACAGTAGCTGTGATGAGAATATCGGGCCTGTTCACACCAAGAACTCGTGCGCTGTTACACTCGAGAATTCATTGCTCTTGAGACAGCTTGCTGAATGCTAGCAATTTGAACCGTTGGTACTTTCAACCTGGTTCCCAAGTAGGGCTACAGATTGTACTGACTGACAGCAAGATGTCGACGACGTGTTGTTTGGCTGGCCTCGACACATGCAGTTAATTGGGAAACCGTCTTTCGTGTAAGTTTCATTTTTCAAAGCAAAACCCTCCGCTGAATTACTACCGAGAAGTACATGCATGGGAGCTTCTACAAGTGGGAGTACTTACTGATGAGCTCTTAAGAACCGTGTAGCTTATCCAAAAGATCATCAATGGAGTATGTGGGTTGCCGTTGCTGACTGGAGGAGGAGATGTCGTTGCTCACACACCAAGAACTCGTGCGCAAAACCCTCCACTGAATTACCGAGAAGTACATACATGGGAGTTTCTACAAGTGGGAGTACTTACTACTTACTGATGAGCTCTTAAGATGGGAGTATAACCTCGTGTATCTCGTCAAAAATATCATCAATGGAGTATGTGGGTTGCGGCTGCCGCCGGAGGAGGAGATGTCGTCGCGCACGTGCTCCTCGGTGAAGAAGCCTGCCAGGCTATGGGGCGCCTTAAGTTTTCTGTGAACCAAAAACGCGGTGCGGGTCAGACAAGCAAACGGACTAAATTTGCATCCCATAATATGTATGGAGGCACCGCGACCAACTAAACACGCCCTACGAGAGCGATGCCGCCCATGAACGGGAGGTTGCAATTTTCTGTACTTCATTTTGTAGACATTGTGTGCTTATTTTCTTAATGTTGAGGGAATTATGGGATTTGTGAGGTATTCTCCTAATAGTTGTGAGCAATATACCCCTCCCAAAAATAGGTTGTGAGAATTTTTCTGAAAGTTGCATGTGTTAATAGTTTTCTAAAAGTTACGAGTAAATTTCTATAAGATGTTGAAATTTATAAAAGTCGTGTGAAATTTCTAGAACTAGAAAATTTTATATTGTCTCACGATTTCAGGAAGTTGTGTGGGATTCTGCATCTCAAAATTATGTGTAAATTTGTAAAACTTACTTGAATATTCAAAAACAATGTGGAGTTTAAGATCTGCACACGTAATTTTGTGAAAACTAGCTTTCCTAATTATTGTTTAAAATTGAAAATTTGCTAATATTTATTGAAAACTTATAAAAAAATCAGAGTTTCAAATAGCGCGCTATAGCGGCGCTATAGCATCGCTATAGGCATTTTCATACTATGCCGCTACGTGCATTAGCGCTCTACAATACCCTACAGCCCCTTAAATAGCACGCATAGAGCGTCGATTTAGGTTCGCTATAGCTTTTTTCGCAGTTGTAGCTAAATGTCTTAGCCGCTATTTAAACTTTGAAAGAATCTAAGTTACCCCGTATTCCGACACGACATTCAACAACCCATGTGGCAATCCGAAAGTAACCCCTAGCTTCCTCCTGGATAGGTGATCGCTAGTATCCTCCCAAAGTTATCAAATGGAGTATGTCTTAGAAAGCATGTTTAAATGAGCTTAATCATCCCTTTTCACTTTCAAGTAATATTTTAACGTGTGCCATATAAAAGGATGAAAAAACTTCAAACTTTACCAAATAATGTTGCCAACCTGTTGCTTCACGTACATATTATTTCATTACTAATTTGATATTTTTATTTCATACTAAGTATACTTCAATTTATGTGTTTGAATATTTTCTACATATGCAAAGATGTTTGAGCAGTGCAAGTTTTTTTGGAGGTCCATAAATTTTGTAAAATAATTTCCTTACTTAGTTGAATTAATTGCATAAAAATAAATTGAATATTTATGTCTCTAAGTTATCATGACTTTCATGAAGGTCTATCCAACTAGGTTCCCAAGGACAAATTTCATGCAAAATTAGTCCCATCAAGATCAGGTTTCCTACAAAGTACCCCCATCAAATGATGGCTCGAGGACAGATTTCACACAAATTACTCCCATCAAATGAGGCCGCGTCAAAAATAAATTTCTCCAACACTAAAAATCGGGGGATAAAAACAAAAGTGGAGACCGGACTATAAATGCAGTTCTTGGGGAGTAGTGGAAGGAAGGAGAAAGGGAGGGGCCAGCAAGAGAACATTTGGAGGGGCAGAAGAGTCCATTCGAGAAAGCCCATGGAATGGCTTTGCCAATTGCCACCCCACCCCGGCAACCCCACCGGTATTTCCTCACGATAAAAAACCAAATCCATTAGCGTGCATTCGAGCTCGAGCAGCAGCACAGCACAGCCAGGCAACAGCAACACCAAACGCAACTCGCTCGCTCCATCCACACCAAGAAAGACACTCATCCATCAGCTCAGCGGCACTGCGGCAGATCGACGCCAAGAAACATAACCGTGCTTGAGCGCTTCGTCTCTCTTCTCTACAAGCGGCGCAGCAACTGTTCGATTCTCCTGGACGCAGAGCGAGGTAATTCACCCGTATTTCTAGCTGTTTTTTCCCTTCTAGTTTTGGATTTGTTTGGTTTCTCTTTTCTCCTCCATAATAGTTGAGCAAGCAAGTTTTAACGACGCTGCACATTTTTATGGAAGGGAGTATCTAGTTCTAGTTCGGTAGGAATGTTTTGATGTTCGTTGGTTTGGTCGTTTCCTCCGTCCTAAAAAGCTGCCTTTTCTTCTGCGCTCTTCTGTTGGTTTCTGCTGCCGAGGCCCCTCTCACTCCCTTCCTTCTCTGGTGAGAGGTAGAAGAGGAAGTGTATCACTCGCGCGCTGGGCCTTCAAGATCGGACCCAGCCTTCCTTCCTCTTCCTCTTCCCCTCCCCGCCACCGCGCCTCTCCTTATTCCCTCCCCTAGTCCTCCTCCGCCGCTCTAGTGGAGATCCGCCCGCGGCGATCGATTTCCTCCTGCTGCTGACGGATCCCCTAACTTGCGCGGGTCGATTTCGTTCGTGTGAGCGGTCTAATCCCAATGTTTCATTCTCTCCAATCCATTTATCTTTTCTGCGGCGGAGTGGTATTATAGTTTATTTTCCGAAACAAATTTTTAGGGTTCTGCTGAACTTGTGTGTTCTTGGCTAACTGAAAGTACAAATTGTATTCCTTTTCCCCTTCTTTATTTACCGTAGCAGAATATAAAAGTGTACTTTTTGTTGAGATGTGCGCCATTGCTTGTCAATCTGGGTAACGCTATAATTTTCTGGTGTTTTTTTCTTGTTCTTCGGAGAAAGCTCATAATCTTCTGTTCCGTTTTCCGTTTTCGGATTTATAGGTATTGTCACCTTCTGCTAAAAATTTGTAGATACGTCGCGACTTCTTTATGCAACATTTCGTTTTCGATCTTGTTGCCAACCCCTCGAATCAAAAAACTGTGGTCTACGGATCGCAATTCTATAATCACCGTTTGACCGCCTTACATGTGATGCATCCTTAAACAATTCTTCATCCTGTAAACCTGTCTTGCCATCCGTGTCGATTGCTTGCGATTTTAACCAAGATGAGAAAGATTCCTACCTCGCCTCACTGGTGCCTGTTCCCGCTGTCCATGGTCGCCCAACATTTGCCTCACCGATTATTCCCGCTGTCCCCTCACCTCAAGATGCTGCCCTTGTGCTCTGCAGGTGCTGCCGTTTCCCTTCATCTGCGTGCGTGTGCGATCCAGCTCGGAGGAGGAGTTCCTGTTGGCGTTGTGCTTTCCCGGACCCAGATCTTGATGCAACTGCTCACTAGTTTACACACCCAGAGGGGGTTTCTTGACCTGATTTGATCTGGTGGGGGCTCTGCCGCGCCGCGAGGGGGACAGTTGGGCGTGGATCCTTATCACTACTAGTTGTTGCTCTTGTCCTTTCACATGGTTGCGCCCACCGGTTTGCTACTTTGTTGATCGCTCAAGTGTTTGTGGGTTTGTTGAGGTGTTTCTTCTTCCTTGGCCCCCATTTGGTGGTCACCACTGAGGAGAAGAGCTAGAGAGAACACAAAACAGAGTTGCAGGTTACTTTTACGGTGTGGCACAATGAAGCATATGAAGCTTGGGTCCAAGCCGGATGTCTTTCAGACAGAAGGAAGCAATATCAGGTTAGTTGCTCCGTTTCAGTTCTTGCTCAGAGTTTCTCCAGCTTCTGTAGAGATTATTACTTTATTTAATGCTTGTTTTGGATATTGTTCTTGTTGTTTTGCTCCACTTTAGTCCCAGTCTTGTTGCACGGCAAGTTATTTTCTGGTGAAATCTGTTTCGCTTGAGAGAAACTTGGCATCTGTATGCATGTTGGTTCTGCAATTTTGCCAAGTTTGAGACGATCTTCCAAATAAATTCCAAATCAATGAAGTCGATAAAGGGGGGCAATCATACTGGTAACTAGTCATCTGCAATCAGCAATTAATTAGCTCTGTGGTGGGGAATGTAGGCCTTGATCTGTAGATTCCTGGGCTCCATTTCTTAAACCGTAAGAAAAGGAAGTGAACATGCTCCATTGGTGCCATTTCTTTCACCTCATTTACTATTATGTGTTTAAGGAGTCTGCATAAAATTTCCATTCTTTCTCTAGTATTGATATTACTGTTACAAATATTCATTATCGATAGTTGCGACGAAAGATTTTAAATGTATTCCCCGCAGGAAATGTTTCTTTGATTAGTCCCATCTTCTCGAAACTACATAAGTACATAGCTATGCAATACACTCTACTATTCTATCTGTATCATGTTTAGCAACTATTTTTAAAACATTCACGGTAGGGGTTGGATTGCTTTCTCATTATAACAATCTTCACAAAATTGGTTGCCTAGCATATGTCTTAAGTATAGCATCATATCATAACATTCAGATGGCTAACTATCCAACTGATGCTCTTTATAGGTTAAATTGTCCTTGATTCTTGCTAGTGGCGTATGTTTTTAAGCTTCCTCTGTACTTTGAGGGCATGTGCAAATTTAATGATTGGAATGCCTTTCTAGATTGTTCAGTGTTCACTGTTCATTTTATATAAGCGAACTAGTTGTTGACATTGTGGTCCATCCTGTAGATTGTATTCTTGGAGCTCAATTAAGTTAGCTTTGCATTACTATGTCCAATTTTTTTAATCATTGGTCCAGGACCAGTTATCAGTTAAATTAGTTGTACTTGTCATGCACAATGCTACTGGATGTGAGGTTGCTTTCCAGACCTTTATCTATCGTTGCTTGTGGTACTTTACTTAGGTAAATGGTCTGTCACTCGCTGTCTTACTTTTAGCTGATTAAGTGGGTGGGGATCTTTTTTTCAGCTCTCCCATTACTTGTTTTCTGTGGATTATGTGAATTTATTTTTCTATCTTTGTGATCTCTAACCAATATTTTGTGCCCCAACAACTGTTACTATGTTTATGGACAATTTTGGGCCCACTTTAATGAACTGTGCCACCCCCACACATTGTGTGATTCTGATCAGCAGCCAATATCTCCACAATTGTCACCTTCGCCGTTCTCTTGTAAGGATGTGCATGAGTCTTCATGTCCTGGCATATACTGATATACTGTTCATGGAATAATGACATGGCAACACTATCATCCGAATACCCTGTATGATTCATGCCTAGAAAAACAAAGCTAGTTGCATAGTATAGCTATGACGTGACACATCAAACAGAGAGACCGGGAGGTAGTGGAAAAATGTACAGAACAAATATCGATATATGTCCTGGAATTTGTTCATTACTGTTTTGAGACCTATTGTGGTCAAGTAAAGACCATCAATTCCAATATGCTTTGCCTCTATTTTTGGATCTGTTCTTATTTTTTTCATCTCGTTTGTTTCTATATTGTGATTAAATAGCTTTGATGCTAATGTGGTGTTAACATGGTTTTCAGGTTTGTTGCAACAGAGCTGGCAACAGATATCGTTATCTCCATAGGAGATGTCAAGTTTTATCTTCACAAGGTATCAACTTCTTTATCTGTATAATTTTTTGTTCTTATAGTCTGACATTGCAGTGACATTTTGAGAGCAACTTTACAATACTAATATTCACTATCAAGTGTGAACTAATTGTTAAAGCTCCTCCTTTGAGCTGTTAAAAAATAATTTTACTATAACTGCTAAGGATTTATATGACTAGCTGTTAGCGTAGAACACCTAATTATAAGTTACACTTGAGTTGATAAGATAATCCTTTTGTGTTCATTATGATTTATCTATTGAAGCACACATCCTTTTTTACTTAGTTGTGGATTCACAAACACTCCTTGATTCAGCACAAGATTTCTGAACTTAGCAAGTACTCTACAATGAGCAGTTATATCATTTGCAAATTATTGTTTGAAGTTTTGAACCTAGGAAGCATGTTATCAGAAAAAGATGAAAGGAAAATTCAAAGTGTTTTAAAGCTTCTAAAATGTCACTTCCCAATTCGAAATTTGCAATGGAAGGAACTGTTTATACATGTGTGTGTTTGTTTTGCAGTATAGTAGAGTTTATTTTGTTAGCAGCTGGCTTTTTAATAGTGCAGTTTTTTTTAATAAATAATGAGTGCAGCTTTGCTTTATGTCTAAAATAATTCAGTTGTGCACATTATTTGCAGTTCCCTCTTTTGTCAAAAAGTTCACGATTGCAAAGATTAGTAGCTTCAAGTAATGAGGAAAGCAACGATGAAGTGGATATTTCTGACATTCCTGGTGGATCTTCAGCATTTGAAATATGTGCCAAGTTTTGCTATGGCATCATTGTAACACTCAATGCATATAATGTCCTTGCTGCCCGTTGTGCAGCTGAGTACCTGGAAATGTTTGAGACCATTGACAAAGGAAATCTTATCTACAAAATTGATGTGTTCTTGACATCGAGCATATTTCGCACCTGGAAGGACTCAATCATAGTTCTACAGAGTACAAAGTCGTTGCTGCCATGGTCTGAGAATTTGAAGGTAATCAGCCAGTGTATCGACTGTATAGCGTCGAAGGCATCAATTGATCCGTCAGAGGTCGAGTGGTCATACACCTACAACAGAAGAAAACTCCAATCCGAGAATGGTGTCGACTCTCATTGGAATGGAGTCAGGATGCAACAGATGGTTCCGAAGGACTGGTGGGTTGAGGACCTTTGTGAACTCGAGATGGATTTGTACAAGCGTGTGATCCTAGCAATCAAGGCAAAGGGTAGAACTCCTGCTATAGTTATTGGAGAAGCACTGAGAGCCTATGCATTCCGGCGGCTGCTTGGTTCCCTAGAAGATGCTGTGAGCAATGGAATTGATTGCACAAAACGTCGGGTGGTTCTCGAAAGCATTGTATTTCTGTTGCCCACGGAGAAAGGTTCAGTGTCATGTGGTTTTCTTCTAAAGCTACTAAGAGCTGCATGCTTGCTGGAATCTGGGGAATCTTATCGTGATAACTTGGTCAAGAGAATAGGCGCACAACTGGATGGTGCTTCAGTTGCGGACCTTCTTATACCAGCAACTAGCGATGAAGACTGTTTGTATGATATCGACCTGATTATGGCAATAGTTGAGCAGTTCATGTCACATCATAGTGATAATGGTAAGCTGACTTTTGAAGAGGATGATGAAATTGTGGAAGTTGAGAATTTTGCCTCAGTTTCCAGCACGTCAAAGCTGGCAGTCGCAAAACTGATCGATGAATATCTTGGTGAGATTGCTAAAGACCCTAACTTGCCTGTTTCAAAGTTCATTGAACTTGCTCAAATGGTGTCTGCCTCATCCCGGCAAACGCATGATGGACTGTATCACGCCATTGACATGTATCTAAAGGTAATATTCACACGTTTGTGTCTTGCTGTTATTTCCTTTGTTGGGAGTTTGAAACTTACATTCCATTCCATGTGTACAGGAGCACCCCAGCCTATCAAAGAGCGAAAAGAAGAGATTATGCGGATTGATGGACTGCAAGAAGCTGTCCCAGGAGGCATGCATGCACGCGGTGCAGAACGAGCGGCTTCCTCTGCGTGTGGTTGTGCAAGTCCTCTTCTTCGAGCAGGTCCGAGCATCGTCGGCTGCTTCTACAAGGAGTGACAATGCAGCCGACCTTTCATCGGCTGTTCATTCGCTTCTTCCCAGAGAGAATGGCAACTCGTACGGCAGCTCCAGGTCGGCTGCCACAACAACGACGGAAGAGGAAGGCAGCGGAGTCCCGACATCCAGCGACATCAACTCGTTCAGGTCGATGAGGCTCGCCACCAACGGCGGCGCCGGCAGCGAAAGGAGCAGCGCGAGCAGCGAGATCAACAACAAGAACGGCGAGGACAGCAAGAGCACCAACAGTGGCAAGGCGAAATCGATGCTGATGCCGAAGAAGATGCTGAGCAAGCTCTGGTCTGGGAAGACGAACACCACGGGCGAGAACAGCGGCTCGGAGACGTCGGGGAGCCCCGGTTCCGCCAACCCGGAGGAGGCCAAGTCGACGCCGTCACGGAACACGAGGCGTTCGATGACCTAGAGGCTGTTCTCCTATCTGTTCTTGCTTTGGTTTAATCTTTACACGAGAGGTAGCGATGTTAGAAGGTGGAATACTGCTGACTGACTTGTCCGGTCGCCGATGATGTTTTTGTAGCGTTTGTTGCTAGTAATTAATTGCCGTAGCCCCCCCTAGAGAGGTCTGGTCATTGGTGTTCAGGAAACTTATTTCATAAGGTAAACCTGTAATTTGTTTCGGTGGTAGTATAAAGGAAGCCCTTTTTTTGGAGGTGGCACACTGGAAGTATGGAGAAGGTTTTCGTCTTGATCACTGATATGATGTTCTCTTTTGTTGGGTCTGTTACTATCAGCTTTATGTGAAGGTAAAGGACTAGTAACATGCTGCCGAATGTGCCTGATGTACTACTGAACGATTGATTGAAATTTAAGTAAATCTAAGTTACTTTTATTATCCTGATGTTACAAATCTAGCCATTCACATCACACTTCTACGTCTACCGTTGGACTGGTCGTACGCAGCACTAGATAGCACGAGCTACTGTAGTCTGTAGGCGATAGGTGCACAAATCAGGTGTAAGACGATTGAGTCCAGTTCTTCTTCCCCGTTCGTTGTCATGGCAGCTGTGTTACACTGCGACGAGCAAGCCAACGACGTCCATCCATCCAAGAAGCCGTGTCGTGCCACGTTGTCCCCCGTGCATTCATCAACTCCATGCACTGTGCTGTTGCTGTGCTAGTAGGGATGGATACATTGCAGAGAAACACGTAGCGGCACGGCACCCTGCACTTGGAACCTTGGACATAAGAGGCACGGTGCACGACCAGACAGCAGTATCATGTTGATGGAATTAATTGATTGCCAAATCGGTTGCAATATACACAATCAATGGCATTGTTTCTACTGTCACACAATGGAATTGAATCCGAAGACAACCAAGGTGAAAAAACAAAATTAGATTGCTAGGTCGTACTACAAGATAAACATTGTAAACAAACAAAAAAAGTAAAAAATGTTTTCCGTATGTTATACTCTCTAGAGAACTTGTTGGAGAACAAAGGTAGGTTACATAGCTCTTGTGGACTTTAGCATGTTCCCAGCTTGCATGGTGCATGTACGTGAATTATAGAACAACACTATGAACAATATAAAGTACCATATTAAACATTCTCCAGGATAGTGTAATAATGTGCATGTTTCTATGGCAGAATAAAGCAGGATCACTGAAGTTTCAGCTAGGCATTTTCCCGTTTCAATTTTGGAAGAAAAGGGGTCTAATTTTTTGTGCGAATAAAATTTCAGTAATGGTAATCTTACAACAAAGTACTAGTAATCTGATGACACGATTGTATGAAGATGAAAATAAATATCATTTCTCTAAAGATGATAGGAAGAACTGCTTGATTCAGTTAGATCATGTATTGTGTTACAAAACGTTTTTCATTAATCTGATAACAAAATAGAAGTCTGAGTAATCTGGGTAGCACAAAATACCTTAGAAAATTGCGAGCTCCACTAGCATTTCATATCAGCACAAAATTTAGTAGAAAAGGGCACTTACTGAGTAACCCAATCTTCAAAACATGTTAATGCTTCAACAGTTTCCGATGCCAGGCTACTTCAATGATCAGTATTACTCCCTCACATGTTCTAAACGTGGATTCAAAGAAATGTGACCGTCCAGGGCCATGAGAAAAGAAGGGCTCAAAATGGTAAAAATATATAGTGATCACTATGCTATTATCCATTACACTTAAGAAACTATTTAATACTCACCTATAAAATTAATTAAAGCATGAATGACTTTTATGTCATCACCTTACATATAAAAAAAATACGATGTTGTGAAAAAATGCAAAAATTCGCTTCATATATGCTCAATTCATTTACTTATGCATATATTAGTGCTCAAAAGCGTGAATTAAAGATGGTAAAAAATCATGCCCACATTACATTTTGGGAGGAAGGGAGTATCTATACATAAAAAAAATGATTAATTCATGGAAGCAAATACACACCATTGGCCGATTGGGACGTAAAAATAAACCAATGTGAAAGCCGATAATAAGTTTAGTTAGCATGCTATTCTGTTTTGGGTGGCAAGTCCTTCATATTTTACAAATAATCTATGTAACAAGATTTTAATGTTAAATTTTATGCAACATATTTTTATTACATAAACTGGAAGGGGGCTTATATACACCATAATATAACAAACACATTTCATAAGAGCATGTCAAATAATAAATTCACATATGCAAACAAACTAGAATTCTCACTATTTTATTTTCATTGATGATTACTCTAATCAATGTTCACCAGTACAAAACGACCCTATGGACACGGACCAAAATCCCCATTGGTAATGGAGAGTGGCTACATGTCCCGAGCCCGGTCACTAATTTGAAAGCTCAATGGCGACAGTTTTCTGTCCCTTTGCCCGTAATATAGGGGCAATGATTAAAATATTCAACCGTTACCGATCGAAAGTTTATACATCATCTATGGAGATTACTAATCACCGTTTCTAATGAGAGCTAGAGAAGACAAAACAAAAAAAGCTCGGTGAGGTGGGCTGCGCTATCGACAGAGCCTCGCTCCTGCGACTAGATGGCCGCCAGTTCATCACCCTATTACTGTTCGCCCTCCTGTACAAAAGTTTATCTGGGGACACCGACTTTAGTGAGTCGTGGATGGAGCCCCACTATTTTCTCTTAACGGACATCAGATGGTCGTCGAATCATCGTCTTCTACATATCATATCCTACTTCACAAAAGTATTGCTCCTGGAGACGGCAGCTTCAGTTCACCGTGGACAGAGTCCCGCTCCTATGTCTTCATGGCAACCATATCATTGCCAGGCTTTCACCACGCCCTATAAACAATGCGGTGTTCATTGTTAAACAACTAAACTAAGTACGTTCATTGGTAAGCAGGAAATTAAGACACAACATTGTTAAGAAGCAATTTATAACAAAAATAGAGTAAATAAACAACCAAACTAACACACAACATTGATAAGAAGCAATTTATAACAAAAATAGAGCAAATAAACAACTAAACTAATACACAGCATTGCAAGGCGCAGTTGAAAGAGACCATAAAGGCAACATCTTCTGCTCTGCTTGGGGTCTCATCCCGACGAGCAAGTCTGCTGACTTGGCTGAATCGCTGGCCTGCCTTGAAGGCCTCAAAATGGCTGTGAGAAATTCGGCAAAAACATCATTCTTGAATCTGATCGTGCCTCTGTCATTCAGTCTTTCAAAAATCCAAGTGTGGACAAATCTGAGGTAGGACTGATTACTAGGGAGTTCTGGAGACTTGCTCAACGGGAACATCAGGTGATCTTAGCTTATAAAAAGAGAGATTGTAATATGGCTGCTCATGACATATGCCAATATTGTCTTAACTTTGAAAGATTGTAATTCAAATGTTTCGTCATAATTAATTAAAACCCCTTTAGAAAAATCTAATACACATCATTGTTAAGAAGCAATTTACAACTAAGACCAAGTAAACAAATTACTAAACTAAGAGACAAAGTTGTTAAGCAGCAATTTGTAACTTAGACAGAGCAAATAAAGAACTAAACTAAGATGATGCATTGTCAAGAATAAATTTATAACAAAAATAGAGCAATAAATAACTAAACTAAGATGATGCATTGTCAAGAAGAAATTTATAACAAAATAGAGCAATAAATAACTAAACTAAGATAGAGCAAATAAACAACTAAATTAAGAGACATCATTGTTAAGCAGCAATTTTTATCAAAGACATGGAAAATAAATAATTAAACTAAGAAAATGCATTGTTACGAAGCAATTTATAAGAAAAACAGAGAAAATAAACAACTAAACTAAGAGATATCATTATTAAGCAGCAATTTATAACTAAGATAGAGCATGCAACTAAGCATTGTTTAGGGTTTACCTTAGATGAACCAAGGTTGCATACCGCCGTCGGTCGAGGCCCCGGCAATTCCCCCGCCTCTACCTCATCCTCCTCCTCCTCCTCCTCCTCCTCCTCCTCCTCCTCCGCTGCTGCTGGCCCAAGGCCCTGGTTGGGGAGAAGGTAGCGGGCTATGGTGGCCCAGAGCTGCGACTAGAATCCTGGGTGAGTTCCATTTGATGCTTGGCGGCGGAGATTCGGACTACCCTCTATAGCGCCGCCTCATGGTTGATATCGTCGTCTCTCTTGTGCTCGAAGGTACTGCAAGGAAGGAGGAGCCTGACCTCCTGATCAAGTTCCCCTTCCTCTGAGGAGGACGAGACCGGAGCGGCCGGTGGTGAGGATTTTCACGGGGTACCTCCGATGGCGTAGGATGAAGTCAACCAAGGCAGAGCGACAACGGGTTGGGCTAGGATGCGAGCCGCAGACTAGGGCTGTGTGGCCGCAAGGTTGGCTAAGGAGGATGCGTTGTCCTAGCTTCCGCTAGCGTCGGAGGGGTTCGCCCAATCCTTTCAGCTTCTTGGTCAATTCTCCAATCACGGTCTATTCAAGCAAAAGTTTTATTTTGCCGAATCACTCCATCCATTGAATTTTTCACCTCACACAGCTCAAAGTGTCTACCAAGTTGACTCGTAGCAGAGACCTTTGAGTTTGCACTAGTCTTGCATTAATGATTCATCAATGTATATAGATTCAACATCCATCCAGATGAAAGAGTTTAACTTGCATGGTCTGCGTTGGAAACCTACAAGTATGCATGAAAGATTAAAATGTTGTCATCTACGTCGCTATTAGTGGTCGTTTTGAGAACATATGAGAGGTTAAATCTTACCACTTGTAGAAGCAGGTGATACAACATGCACATAAGTTGGAGTACCATGTGTAGGGGCAGGTGATAGATCATGCAAAGAAGGATACTTCAATGTCCAAATTGAATTTGGAGACCTTGCATGTTATTGCACCCATTTTCTTGCCATCATGTTTATCATAGGAGACATAGACACGATTGGAGCACATTTTCTTCCTATAGTTTTGAAGTTGTTTTGCGCTTGTGTCATGATAACCTGCATTCACAACGAGATGACTACACTGGCATCTCATGGTCACTACTACCATAATCGAACTTCCATAAATCACCCATGTTCATATCTAGTATGAGAAGAACACAAGCTTATTTTGTCATTCATAACTTTGTAAGCCTTGTTTTCTGTTAAGCTACCACTTACGTATGAAAGTGGCCTTTTGCTCCCTGCAGCTGGGGATGTTTCTTGTAAATGTGTGATCGTAACCTACTGATACATGTCAAACGTATCTATAATTTTTTATTGATCCATGTTTGTTTTATGCCATTGTCACATGTTTTTACTATCTTATTATATCATTTTTAGGAATTTTATTGGACTAACCTATTAACAAGATTCCCAGTGTCAGTTCCCTGTTTTTGCTGTTTTTTATTTCAGAAAATCCACTTCTAGAAATATTCTCGGAATTGCACGAAAATTTACGGGGATTTTTATACGCCAAGACGAAGCCAGACGCCATAGGGCAGCCTTAGGGGCACCCCACGGGCCAGGGCGGCCTGTGGCCGCGGCCCCAGGGCCACCCGCGGGTGGGACCAGCCCCTGCCCGTGGTGGGTCCCCTCGGCCCCCTCCGACGCCTATAAATTCACTTTAACCCTAAAAACGTCGAGGCGGTGATTATTTTCCACGAACTCCACCCGAAGCCGCCGCCATCTCGAAACCTAATTCGGGGAGATTCTGAAGCTGTTCCCGGCACCCTGTCGGAGGGGAGATCGATCTCGGAGGGCTCTACATCGCCATGCCTTCCGCCGAGATGATACGTGAGTAGTTCCACCTTGGACTATGGGTCCATGGCAGTAGCTAGATGGTTGTCTCTCTCCCTTGTTCTTTATTTTATGATCTTGTGAACTGCCTAACATGATCAAGATCGACTATTGTAATGCTATATGATGTATTTGTTGGGATCCGATGTATTATGAAGTTATGATCAGATTGTACATGATTCTTATATGTTAATTTATGTTCTTGCATGCTCTCCGATATGTGTAGTTACTTTGGCCAAGTGATTGCTTGTATCTCCAAGAGAGTATTTATTCTATATAGTTGGTTCATGCCCCTCTTGTGCCTGGGCACGAGTGACAGAAACATCTAAGGACAAGGGTGTGTTGTTGCGACTAGGGGTAAAACAGCGGTGTTTATGTCTATGTGATTATAAATATTGTTTACACCATACACTTTACTTAATGTAATTGTCTGTTGCTTGCAACTTAATACCGATGAGTGACATGCTGGATAGTGATCCCTAGGTGGACTTTTTAGACAAAGATGCAGTTGGACTCAACGGCCTTTTTTTATTTTTGTGCTTCCTACATAAATATTACCATGAACACTTTGATATAGCTAGATTAAGTTTATGTCATAATCTTGTTAATTGCCCAACTGTAATTTGTTTACCCGGCATATGAGTATTTTATTTATTGGAGAGACACCACTAGTGAACCCATGGCCCCCGGTCTATCTTTTTACATTGATTACAACTTCGTTTACTTGCTTTTCATATTCACTTGCTCGCTGGTCCGTTTCCATATTTTCATTCACTACACTGTACGTCTAACCGCTTTGTTTTTAGCAGACCGGAAAGATTGACAACCTTCATGCCGTTGGGAGCAAAGTAATTGTTTGAGTGTGTGCAGGTCCACGTTTATCGACGGTTAAGCGCCATAGATCGTTGACGTCCGCTTCGATTAAACCTCGGTTCTTAATTGAGGGAAAACTGCTAGTTTCTACATCCACGCCTTCGCTTGGGGCACCACCCAACTTCATCAACTATAGACAAGGAATTTTAGACAAAGGATACGGTTATAACTTATAAATAAGATCTAACAATTACAATAGTCCCTTCGCGTAGCTGGCTAGTTAGTTAATTATTGCCCCTTAATTTGTGCTCGATCTATAGGAGAAGATAACATGGATTGCCATAATAAAATTAATAATGGGTCATAACATGAGCTATATGTACACAAATATTGGAATTTACTAAGTTCATTAACACGTTCAGTTGCAGTCACATATTTGTTTTCCACAATCTACGTGATCTAGTCGTACTTTGGTTAATCGTTTGATAAAGCCAGATCTTCCTCTCTTATAAACAAAGCGTTCACGACGACGTAATTAGGCTAGCTATAGTCAACACGAATCCAATTCCTGAGAGCGCGGCTCGCTCGCTCGCGCGGTCCATTTGCCACGGCCGGCCGGCCCTCCACTCGACGGCCCCACCCCGCATATAGCAAAAACCCGTGTGCCGTTCCGGGATGCCCATCGATCGACCGGCGCACGTCACGCCGCACCCCGACGACAGGAACCACACCGCACACAGTCAGCACATCTATACCAGCTAGCAGACGGGGAAGAGGAGGAAGAAGAAACAAGCTGCCACTACTCCAAACTAATCCGATCGAATTAACATATCCCCCACCACCACTTGTACTACTATAGTATCACAGAAGAAAATGCATGCATGGGCAGCCGAAAGGAAAAACACTAGTAGTAGTATAAAACTGGCCAGTTGCAGCTCCGCCAGTGATAGAGGAGCCACAGCCACGACCCTGGAGGAGAATGTACGGGTGGATCGGTCTCGAAGGGCCAGACATATAGCAGCTGGAGCCGGAGATGTTGGAGGACCAACCAAGAGGTGGTCGATCGGGCGACCTCGGCGCTTGGCGGCAGCGAAAGGCCGGAGCCAAGCTCGCGGTGGCCACCTGCCGGCCCCGGCCCCCCGGACGTTGCTTTCGCCCTGCCTCCTTTCTTCCTTTCTGCTTTGCCTGCCTATAGCTAGCTAGCTAGCTTTGTTCCTATCCACAGGCCGCAGCCTCAATTCCTTGGCTTAAATTGACGAAAACATCCGCATTGAACTCCGCTGGTGCCAGGATCCTCTGCCTCCACGAACCAACCGTGCGTTTTGGTGCGGCGAGGAACGTATATAAGAGTGCGGTTGGTGTGGACAAAATGTGATCTCATATAAGTGCTCCGACAGAATGAGAACACGGCACACAGAGTTGATTGCAAGAAGAAATTGGTGATGAAATTAAGGAGCAGATATATACACCTCACCTCATCTTCATCTCGATGTGATGCATACGGCTCGTTCCAATACAAAGTTCTGTTCATTCATTTGTTTTTTTATTTGCTGAAATGAAATACATAGGACTCATTAAAATTATATCGTTCGTGCCACTGTAATTTTATATTTATTCCGACCTAAGAGGAATGTCTGAAACTACATATATGAAGGAAAATCATGTTTGATGTCTGGTCTACTTTTCCCCTTTGGATCGTAGGACGGCGCCAAGAGAATTCTACAATTAAGGATATCTTTACTACATTATTTTTTTGGAGATACTACATGAGTAATCCTCATGAGAAATTGCTCCAAAAGTTCCCATACATCTTGTGTCTTTATCACTCCCTTCTCCATCTACAATTAAGTAACATCTCACCTAAAAATTAATACATTTCTTCCGTGGATCATCCGGAGGGTTTTTCTTTCTGGTGTTTTTCATTTCCAGTATGATTCCACACGCCCCGATATTTGTGTCCTATATAATTTCAGGTTTCTACATTTCATAGTCTTGCGTTCCGAGAATGCCTAGAAAGTCTACCATTGATCACTAGACAACTTACAAGCTCATTCTTTAATTAAGTTAACAATGTACTTTCTCTGTCAGAAAATATAGAGCGTAATTTCACGGTCCAAATTCAAGCATTGGCTGTCGACTTTTCATACAAACATATCTAGATAGTTGCAAGAATACGTTAAGCTATACGAAAATGCTTGTAAATACAAATTTAGTTATATATACAAATGTAAAAGGGACTAGCTGGATGTGCTACTATTGATCTAAGCCATATGAAAATAGCATTGATGGCTCCCGATTAAGTTTGATCCGTATAATTACGTCTTAATAGCACACTTCTCGTATATTTATTTACCAAAACAACCCGTATTGACCTCTCAATCACCAATTTTTTGCTCGCATTTATCCATGCCTAGTGCCCATTTTGTCCATATAAAGTGGTTTGCGAGTAAAAGCAAAATTCAGTGGTTGTACTTTTGGACTTTAGAGATATGGTTTTAAAACATATATTACCAGTTACAGGAGTATTTGTCACGCAATATACGTTGTGCGCACGGTTGATAGCACATAAAACTTCACCTAATATTGTCATAGTTCCAACAATTAGTCCAGAAATAGACCTTATTATAGGGTTGTTAATAATTATATGGCATAATTTGTTTTGAAATTTTGGAGGGGGATACCATTTCACCCATGGAACCCCTCCAAGAATCGCCCAATTGGAGTATTGGGGTGGGGGAGCGCAGAAGATCCGGGGGAAGCGAGACTGTTGCGGACCGAGGGCTATCGCGGCAACCCGGGGGCGCCAACCGCCCAATGTCATTGGAACCCCAATGGCCAATACCTAGCTACCAAATATTTCTGTCCCTGCGGCCCCCATCCATCCACTAGCCAAGAAGCATCACCCCTTCGTCTACTCTGCCCCTATATATAAGCGCCTCCGCCGGCCGGTTCCGCTGTCCTCTGCTTCTACTCCTCCTCGATCAGCTGCCGCCGCCGCACATCGACCGACGACGACGACGTCCGCTAGGTTCAGCTCGCTAGCTAGCCACTACTCCTCCGACCGATCCAGATTCAGCTCAGCCGCCGCGGGCTCACCGGCGGCGTACGCACGTCGCAGGACACGCACACAGCGAGCGACACCGTGATCGGTCGACGGCGGTCGGATTGAGAGAGGATGAGCTGCAACGGCTGCCGCGTGCTGCGGAAGGGGTGCAGCGACGCCTGCGTGCTGCGGCCCAGCATCGAGTGGATCGACGGCGCGCAGCCGCAGGCCAACGCCACCGTCTTCGTCGCCAAGTTCTTCGGCCGCGCCGGGCTCGTCGCCTCCCTCGCCGCCGTCCCGCTGCACCACCGCCAAGGTTCGTTCATATACTTACCTACGCCACCTTGCTAGCGTAGTTTAAGCATGGAAATCCGCTAGATGTTTGGAACGGCCGGCAGATGGGCTGTCAATATGAATGTGAAAACACACAAAAGGTAGCTCTTCAAGCTACCCGAGGGCCGGCCAACGTTGTTGATCGTGATTAGTTTAGTGCACATATATCTAGCTAGCTGTACACACTAGCTAGCTTTGTGGTGATCTGATCAGTAATTAAGGCGTGAGGTCCACCTGTACGAAAAGTGAAAAACTATACTACTCAGTAGCCCTACTCACACCTTGGTTTTGTCTAGCTAGATGAACAATGTTACCTGATGACACGCGGAAACCTGATGACTCTAGATCTAGCTGGCTGGCTACTTAGCTTGCTAGACATGACCTATCTGTGCCGACAGTGTGTTAAAAGCTTAAAATATCATTATGATTATTTTAATCATTCTTTTGGACAGTATGCGGCCTTCCGACGTGCCCATGGGACAAGTGAAAACTAGAGGAGAATCTATCTTTGGCCATGCCCGCCCACAATTGCACTTTGCCAAACACACTCTTTCTTTAGTTAACCAAAGTTAGTATATACCGAGAGATATGCTAATTAATCATGACGATTACCTTCCGACCTTTGTCGAGAGGTCAATTAATAGTATATTTTTGGTCTTAATAAGTACTAGATGAGTATAATCATGTAATACCAGCGCATGTATTTAGGCTCTTCGTTTGTCTAGAACCTTGTACAGATAATTAACCCTAACCCAAACAAGTAATTCATTTGAAAGATAAATAATTTGAGTATAATCATTAACGTGTCATGTGGATATTGCAGCCTTGTTCCGGTCACTTCTGTACGAGGCGTGCGGTCGGACGATCAACCCGGTGAGCGGCGCCATCGGGCTCATGTGGACGAGCAACTGGGACCTCTGCCAGGCCGCCGCCGAGGCCGTGCTACGCGGCGACTCCCTGCGCGCGCTCTCCGCCGTGCCAGCCGCCTTCACGGACCGCGACATGGCCGGACTCTACGGCAACGTCGGCGTCAACACCGGAAGCTCCTCCTCCCTCCACTCCTCGCCGGAGAACTCCTCCTCCGCGCCCTCCAGGAAGCGGAGCAAGAACAACCACTGCGGCGGCGGCGGCGGGGGACAGCAGCTGATGATGACGAAGCTAGCGCCGCCGGCCGTGCTGCAGTCGTGCGAGCTGGACCTCTGCCTGACTCCTGTGTCGCCGCTGGGCGGAGGAGAGAGGCGGTGCGGCGGTGGCGGCGCGTCGGACGAGCACTCGACGACGACGTGCTGCGAGCAGGAAGCCAGCGGCGACGCGGAGGCAGGGGCGCCGGCGCTTCTGAACCTGTTCAACTGATGAGCGACTGATTGTAATTGTGCAGATCGAGGCAGGGCAGGGTTCGGATTCGGATTCGTTGGCGATTAATTTAGTTGCATCAGTGTTGATTAATGAAGCTTTTTGGGACGTGCACCTTAATTGGTTTTGAAATGATCAGTTCAAATTGTTGACTAGCGTTGGCTCGATCATTTCCTAGCTGTGCAACAACTAGGAAGGTATGAAACGCGACGAAGAAGGGCACTGCTCGCTCGAACCACTTCCACGCGGGTGGACCTCGCCCTGTTAGGCCGCTTCCAGGCCTGATGGGCCAATGCGCCTCGGCCTGATGGGCTGAACGTGAACCAGGACAGGCCTGTGTGTAGTGTGCTCCTATTTGGGCCCCTAGGAATAGTGGGGCCTGGTTTCCATCGGTTTTACTCAATCAAAGTTGTACATATGCCTTTTTCGTGTGCAAATGAAAATTGTGAGCCATCCGATGTGTCGATGTCAAGATTCGTATGTAATGATAGTATACTTCCTCCGTTCCTTATATAAGGTGTCTAAGGTTTTGGCACGGATATTAAGACATCAGTATTTTACATGTGGTGGATTTATTTTCTAATGGAAAAAATCGAGAGATAGGAGTCCCTAATGCCACAAATTGAAAACAGTCCTTCAAATACCTTAGTTCCATATTGTGACCCATTTGTGATTGGGTACAATTGTCCATAAACCGCAATACACCTTATATTTTGAATTTTTTCTCAAAACCTTAGGCACCTTATATCAAGGAACGGAGGGAGTATTTATTTTGAAACTAGAGGAAATGCTTACTCCATGTTTTATTTCAAAGAGAGAGAATGTGTGAGGTTGTCTATGATGGGCTCTGATTCGTTATGACATGGATGCAATCTTTTTGTGGGCCGAATTGTGATGGTTTCTTTCGCTTGATTCAACTCCGTTTCATGGTAGCGCTGCCACCTCTGGTAAGCAAGGTACTGCGAACTAGTAACTCTACTAATGTTCACTGGAACAAGTCATGCTGACTGACATTCACCCCGTACAAGATACGATGATAGGAAGGGAGTTCGATCAGGAATGTAACCAGAGAATATGAAATTGGCTCTCGACCCCGTCCTTGCTTTGGGGATGGCAACAAGAAAATTCGAGTACTAGGCAGCAACACTGCAATAGCATAAACATTAGCATAAGCACTATCTTTTTAGAATTTCTGACGAGTAAACTTTGGACGTCACCGGCTAAAACACAACAATAATAGCATTGAGTTATATTGACTCCAAAACATATTACGTAACATAAGAATATCACGAATTGTTTTCTGTTGTGCCCCGACGAACTCTATAAGAGAGGGGACAATAAATCGTGTTCTGGTGTGCACGTAACAAGAGCCGGTGTGCACACCTTCTACAACCCCTCTTCGACATTGGATCTAGCCTCCTTCGTCACGCTTCACCGCCACCCCAAGACACAATAGCATCATCTATGGTGTGCCTGCTGATAAAATCGCTCTAACTCAAAATCGTCCTATAATAGATCTCTTGTTTTATTTTACTACTTTACTACATCTTTCTCAATAAGGGAGAACAAACTCGATGTAAAAAATTATGTAGTTTATGCATGGTCGCGGGTTTCTTTGATGGAACCGGGAGTGATCTCCTGGTTTTTGTGAAAATGGTACGTTTCTAGGCGCTCCCTTGCTCAGGGGCGGCGCCAGGGGTATTCTTGTGTATTCGTATGAATACCCAAGATTCAGAGTAACAAACAATTATACTATACAGCCCATAGAGAATACAACACACTAGGCCTTGCAAACGACCCTGCCGGTCAGCCCATGTGCCCTGCAGGCTTGAACGCAGTAGCCAACAGTCAGACCTCTCCAGCTACCTCCTTCTGCTTAGCTGCTCGTCGATGGTGACTAAGGTAAGCATGAACTATTGATTCATGTATTTTATTATCAATTTCACTGTAAAATATAAAATTTCAGATTTTATTCTTCACGCGTTTGTAGAAAAAATTGGGGAGAGATTAGTTATTATAGTTCATACAATGAGGATTTTTTTTATAATGAATACCTACACTCCAGAACCTCGCGCCGCCACTACCCTCGATGGTCGTCAAAGGCTTAATTGACAACTTGCGTACACTCAGTAGAGGTTCTTGGAAATCTCAAAAACCAAAGGAATCAACTTCAACCTTTTCCATGGCTAGGACTTGCTCAAAGTGTTCCCTAATGGGAGTCAAGGATTGATGAGGTTCCACCAAAGATGCCTAAAAACCTGAACATGATGATGATGCGAGAGTAGCGAGAGCTGGAGATGGAGATGATTATGAAGGGAGAGTGATCTACTAAGTCTAGAGAGCTATAGTCTTCTTCTTACCGATGTCTCTTATTCCCTACTTTCTCACATTTTTCTTGTGTTTTTGTCTCATCTCTATAGTCCGGCTGACAATTTTACAGTTTTCGCCAGATAAGAGTGTGTCGTCCACTAAAACTTGCTGTTATGGGTGTGAGCATTGAACTAGTCGTGTCTATATATATATGCACACACACTAGTGCATTGGCACATGGTTGAAGGTTGAAGGTTGGTGTGCATGTACTATTTTGAATTGGATAACATGCTTAAAATAAAAAAAAGGTAATTAATGAGATGATATGTTTTTCGTAGCTAAGAAGCTTTTGTTATATTTGTACTCCGGTTCAATAGACTTGAGTGCTTATCGAGACATTACCGGTACTATTTTCATCCATCTAAGGTTTTTATCTGTTATTTTGCGGCACAAAAAGAATATAATTATCTCAATTGTCAAACATTAAGCATATACAAAAGGTTGGAATTTTTTACCGAGTTTTTGGACTCGGCCCGAGCTTTTCTCGGCCTGCTCCGAGTAAGGCTCGGCCCGCCAGGGAAATAGACCGAGCCGAGCGTCTGAAGCTAGACCGTAGCGAGCTCTGGCCGAGCCTGGCTCGGCTCGGTCCGGCCCGAGAAGCTCGTTTTTTTTCCAAGCTGATTTTTGTGCAGGCCCAGCAAAGGAGCAAGCAGCCTGTTAGGGTGTGTTTGGTAGACCGGGTCACTTGAGAATTACTTTCCCATCTAAGCAGTGTCGACCTCATACTAGTTGAGCTGAGAGTTTGCTGAGTGTTTGGTAGCTCGTAGGCATCAAAACACGCTGAGCGGAGAGTGTGTTTGGAATGCATTCCCACCTGGGCACTGCCCAGCTCTAAAATTATTACATCAAGGTCCTTGAACATAAAAGGAAAAAAGCAATCGGGTCCTCATCTCAACTCTACCACATCATGGAGGTCTGGGCGGACGGGGGAGCTCATCGGTGGCGCTAGGAGGCGGCGGAGGGCGTTGGCCGAAGGCTCTGATGTACTACCGGCCGCCACCGCCATGAGCTTCGCCGTGGAGCTCGTCATCTCCACCGAGGAGCTTCATGGAGACGAACAGACCTCGGCCCGGGACAACGGACGCACGTCGCGGCCACGCCTGGCCGGTCGGCATCGCCATACCTCACCTGGCCGGGTCGGCACCAATAGCCGCACGCCGCGGCCTCGCCTGGCCGGCACAGGACGGCGCCCGCCGGCAGAGGAAGCATCATAGGGGGCCGCCGGAATTGCGAGGCAGGATGGCTGGCCATGGAGCTTCTTGTCGGCAGGGTGCAGGGTAAAGAGAGAGATGAGGGCGTGGGGGAAAATGACGAGCGGGGTGGGGTCTGGGGGGGGGGGGGGGGGTGTCGCAGCTCGTGCACAGTACTCTGCGGGATGAGCTCGCCCGGGATGAGGAGCGAAGCTCGATTTGGGCTTCGCTCCTCGACCAGGCTCTCGGGCGTTTTTCGTATGAGGTGAGCACTGCTGAGAAGACCCGAGCCAGGCTAACAAACATCTTCTCTCCCAACTATCTCGGTTGAGATGAGAATATCTGGGCTGCCCCGGGCTACCAAACACGCCCTTAGATTACCTTCCGAGAAAGTTCTGGATCGATCGATTCTTTCCCCAACACGAACAGAGAGCGACATGCGCCGCCGCCCGCGACGCTGCTCCGTCCCGAGTGCTCGCTCCGCTCCGGCCGCAGGCGCCGACGCCACTCCTTGCCCCTTCTTCTCCTCTTCCCCGCAGGCGCCGCCCCTTTCCCCTGCAACTCCTCTCCCCCGTAGGCAGCTAGCAGCATGTATCATGTTAGCCACGCCGCCGCGCACTGATTTCATCAATGTCGTGCACTAGCTGCAGCCTCTCCAGGATGTCTCCGCCGCCGCAACTGCCCTGGAGCTACCGTCGCCGTCGTGCTCGCCTGCCAGGAGGCTGGCTCCACTCGTCAGTGAGCCACCTCCATCAAGCTCGCGAGCTGCACCGAGCTTCACCGAGCTAGTGGGAAGCTCGGGACGAGTTCCATTTTGCGGCTCGCCGGCAACCTCGAGCCGGCTCGCGGCTCGCCATTCTGGCTCGGGCTTTTCTCCGGCTCGGCCCGAGCCGGACCGAGCCAGCTCGCGTCCAGGCTTGTATACAAACTTGCTTCAGTACAATTCTGAGCTGAGTTGGGGATGGCAACAGGGAGAACTAAAAATCATACATACTCCACTAGGCAGCAACAATGCAATAGCAGAAACATCAGCATAAGTCCTATCTTTCTAGAATTTCTGACAGCAAAGTTTGGATCTCACGGGCTTTCTCGATTGGTAAAAGCACAAGAATAATGTTGAATTAAATCCACAACAAAGTGTGTACGTACATAACAAAAAGAATATCACGAATTATTTTCTGTTGTGCCCGGACGAATTCGATAACCGAGGCAATAAGAAATCACGACATGAAGCAGATGGGAGCCAGATCAAGGGAGCTCCACATGAGCACATCGCTCTCGACGGCATTTGGCGACGAGACGCCTGCCTCCGGCGAAGAGCTCGCGACGTCAGACGACGAGCAGCTGTTGCTGCCCGAGCTCTCCTCGTGGCATCCCTTGACCGATTCTTGATTTTGCTCCTGCTGCTTCTTCTTCATGCACGCATCCCTCAGGCCGGAGAGCGCCAGCCCGTGGCCGGCACGATCGTCGGCGTTGCTCAGACGCATGCGTAGGCACTCCGACACGCCGCTGAGCGCGTAGAGCGAGGCGGAGATCTTCCGCTCGTACTTCATCCTCTTCATCACCGCGTGGATCGCCGCCGAGTGCTCCTCGCTGGCGTCACCGTACACCGCCGTCTCTGTCTCCTCCGCGCCGCCGATCTCCGCGGCCATCATCTCGAACGGTGAGAAGAGCCCCGCGTTGTCGATGTCCCCCGGTGAAGTTGGGTGCGTGTCCATGAACCCGAAGTCCAGGGGCGCCTCCTCCTCCTCCAAGGACACCTCCTCTTCTTCGTCATCCTCCGCGTCCTGTGAGCAGTTCGAGTCCTCCTCGTGTTTCACGACTCCATGGCCATGCTCGTCGGCGGTAGAGTCGTGGCTGAAGAAGTCGTCGACTTGGAAGCCGCACTCCTCCTGGCCGCCGACGCCGTACCCTTCAGTCTCTTGCACCAGTGCGCTCTGTGCACCGACACTTGAGCTTAGGTAGTCGTCGTGGCACATGCTACGCGCTCGCTTGAGGCGTAGGTGGAGGAGGTTTGTGACCTTGGAGGGGAGAGCCGATGGCTCCGACGGAGTGTGGTGTTGTTGGATCGCCGCGGCATCAGCGGCGGAGGCGCCCGCGACGGCGGCGGCGCGTGGCCAGAAGTTGGTGCGGGTGTTGGCGCCGCGGAGGAGGCAAGCGGCCTCGTCGTAGGCGCGGGCGGCCTCCTCGGCGGTGTCGAAGGTGCCAAGCCACACCCTGATCTTCTGGATCGTGTCCTTGATCTCCGCCACCCACCGCCCGGACGGACGCTGCCGCACGCCCACGAAGCGCTTCCGACCACGGCGCGCTGCCCAGGATTCCGGCCGTGGCGCCACTGACGTGACGCTGGTGGTCTCGTGATGGTGGTGGTGATCGTCGGAGGTGAGGTCAGCCCCTGTGGGCGACAACTTGCGCTTCATCGCCATAGGGTGCGTGCCCGTAGGTGGTGACCGTCGATGGCCTGGTGCTGGAGCCTGGAGGTGAATTAAGGTTCGAGGCTGCTAAATGTCATGGGGGAGAGGAGTTTATTTATAAGGTGTGAGCTACTAGATGGAAGAAGGAATGACTCCATGCTCATTTGGATTGTAGTCTTGTCCCTGTTAATGGGTGATGGCTCTTGTTTCGGGAGCTTTACATATGGAAGCTAGGTGAGGGCTCGTAAGCTAAATGTGTTATTTTCTTGTTCCTGAATTTGCCTTTGCTTAAGTATTCTTGGTGTGACGACATATTTCTCTTTCACCAGGTGTTCAGCATTTAGGCAGGTCAAGTAGCACTGAAAGTGAAAGAGAAGAAATATTTGTTTGAAAACAAGAACAGTATAATCGTTGTGAAAATATGTTGGCCTGGGTCGATGCCTCGTCATTTTGGCCCCATTGGGGGGACGCCTGCCCCGGTCCGGGCTTCGACTCATCCTCGTTGGAGGAGAGGTCGTCCGATTCATAGTTATCAGAGGAGGAGCTGGAGATAGAGTTGGGCACGGGCCTCTCCTTAGCCTTGGCCGAGCGCGAGGACAGAGGTGCACACGCCCCTCCTCCTCTCGACGGCCGAAGCCTGGCTGCAATCTGATGAGGAGGCAATGTTCCAGTTAGATCAAAGGACCTGCACAACTCACTAGGAAATTGATTGTTGAAACGCACATTAATTATGGGTTTAAGAAACATAGAAATTTAAACTTGCCAACAACATTATTTCACTAACTGAGAGTAGGGGCAACATTAATTCAAGTTAGTGAAAATTGTGCAGTTAGGACAAAGCACTAACAAGACTCAACAAAGCACATGTAAAAGGCAATACAGCTAGACACAAAAAAGAAGTAGAACTAAAGGCGGTATAAAACATACGGTTAAGGATACGTACTTATGAGACGCAAAGCAGTGCAACTAAGGGAAATACATATAAAATAAAATGGAAATTAAATGTAGTTCATGCCAGTTACGAGACGCAAGGTTGTACACATACAAGACACAAAAAGGCAATACGAAAAAACTGAAGGCACACAGTCGAGGGAAAACTCAGTTCAATTGTCGAAGTACATATATTAATTGGACGGAAGATCATGCAAATTTTGTAATCTGGGCAAGAAAAATTATGTAATTTTATAACAAAACATATCAACAAGTGATCTAATTTTGAAGAGGTTTACACCAGGAATATAGAAGTGAAAAGATATTGTACTTTCAATGCTTCGCAAAAAATAGCATTTCACATTCATTTTTATATTAAAAAATAGTTTAAAACACCCTAACCCTTCCACTAGGGTACTCCGCCAGAGCATGACAAGTGTCACGCGAGTAGGCACCATGGAGAAGACTACAATACAATGCACCATTTGTCTTGTGGGAAGGCACTAATACAATGAACTTCCCGGAAGAACCCTTTTTACTAACCAATTTGATACTCCATCCTTTCCAAAATATAAGATATTTTAACCTTTTCTAAATCGCATGTATATGGACGCGTTTTAGTGTTTATATTCACTCATAGCTTCATATGTAGTTCACATTGAAATATCCAAAACATGTTGGGAGTAGATAATATAGATTGACATGTAGCATCAGTTAGGAAAATATGATCACCTGTGACTAAGGAAAAAACATAAGTTACTTAACTTGTTTTATAAAGGTTTAAAGTTTATAAGAAGAAAACCATGTGATACCCGATTTCACATGTACGCATTTCTACCGGTTTTTTACGTGCACATTTTTTTCACAACTTCTCGGAACTAGATATGATTTTTCGTAGAATCGAAACTATGAGGTTTATACAGACCCATGCTCATATTAAGACTCCCCTACGCACGTGCACGCAAACAATATAGTTTTTTTTTGATAAAGGGCTTTATTACTTAAAAGGTTTAAGTGTTACACCCGCCCTCTGCATAACAAGATGCACACAGCCGACAAACAGAACTGAAAAAAGACATCAAAACATAGGCCTAGTTACAAATCATAAGATCATGTACTCCGCCTATGGTGGTGGTCCAATGCGAAGATCACGCTGTCACCCATGTGGGGTAAAAATGTCCCTCGCCGTAGTCTCCAGTCGCGCAGACACCTCCATAAAAAGGTCTCGAAACTCCACGCGTTGTAATATGGATCACGAACGAAGCAAACTTATGCACCGGTATATTACCTGCAAAAGGGAAGCATTTTTATCATTAAAAATCTTGTCATTCCTACAAAGCCAGAGCGACCAAATAACGGCTATCGCTCCCACCCTAATAATAGTTCTATATTTGTGATCAATTCCATGTAACCAGTTGCTGAAAATATTCGCAACCGATCGTGGAGGATACAAATTAGAAGCAACTTGGATGGTTGACCAAATAGAACGTGCGACCTTGCAATCGAAGAAAAGATGTTTTATCGTCTCATCGTGTAGACAGAAAACACAACTCTTACTTCCCTTCCAATTTCGCTTAACAAGGTTATCTTTGGTGAGTATAACTCCACGACGAGCATACCATGAAAATATTTTAACTTTTAAAGTTATTTTCATCTTCCAAAGTTTCTCATATTTATCGACTGGCCTGTCGTATTGGATGAGGGCTCTATACATGGAATCCACTGAGAAACTTCCGTTCTCATTAAGGGTCCAACGAAATATGTCCGACCTAGTAGAAAGTTGGACCATGGCTAGTCGCCCTAAAAGGGCATTCCATGACTGTAATCTGGGTCCGACCAAATCTCGCCTGAACGTCATAACTGGAGGAGATGTCTGCATAACCTCAGCTAGCGTATCACTCTTATGACGAACAATGTTGTATAGAGCTGGATATTGGTCTTTTAGAGGAGAGTTTCCAAACCATTTATCCTCCCAGAACCTAATTTCCGAGCCATCCCTTATAGCGAATTTCCCAAAGAGAAAGAAAAACTTCTTAGTCGCCATGAGGCCAGCCCAAAAATGCGAGTCACTGGTTTCCACACCACTTGTGACAGTGCCTTTGAACCGACATATTTACACTTAAGGAGTGTTTGCCATGTCCCCTCTTCCGAGAGTAGCTTAAAAAGCCATTTCCCTAGAAGGGCCGAATTTTTGACCTGCAGATCATGGATGCCGAGTCCACCTTGATCTTTAGGTCGGCAAACAACATCCCACGATGCCAATCGATATTTCTTCTTCTTGCTATCCCCTTGCCAAAAGAATCTTGAGCGGAAATAATCCAATTTTTTCAAGACTCCTTTGGGCAACTGGAAAAAATATATCATATACAGTACCATATTACTTAGGACTGAATTTATGAGTACCAATCTCCCACCCAAGGATAGCAATTTGCCTCTCCAACTGGCCAATCTTGCTTCGAACCGCTCCTCAACATGTTTCCATTCGGCATTAGTCAACCTCCTATAATGAATAGGTATATCAAGATACCTAATCAGAAACTGACCTTGCTCACAACCGAATAGATCAGCATATTGAGTCGCAAAATCCTGGGCTTCACCAAAACAAAACAATTCACTTTTATGGAAATTTATTTTCAGACCTGGTAATTGCTCGAACGCTGACAAAATCAGTTTCATGTTCTTTGCTTTTTCAAGGTCATGCTCCATAAATAGAATTGTGTCGTCTGCATATTGGAGGATAGAGAGGCCGCCATCAACCAAATGTGGGATGACTCCCTCAACTTGTCCATCCAATTTAGCCCGATCCATCATAACCGCTAACATATCAGCCACTATATTAAATAGTATCGGCGATAAAGGGGCTCCCTGCCTTAGACCTTTTTTTGTTTGGAAGTAATGACCAATATCATTATTGACTTTAATAGCCACGCTACCTCCTGTAACAAAGTTCCGGATCCAGGCACACCATTACTCCGAAAAGCCTTTCATCCGCAAGGTCTGTTGGAGAAACTCCCAATTAACCTTGTCGTAAGCCTTTTCGAAGTCAATTTTAAAAATCACTCAGTTAATTTTATCCTTTGACGAGGTCCATAGTACGTCCAAACATCATCTTTTGGTGCTTACTGGATGTCTTGTTATTTGCAAATATTTTATCTACCAGTATGTTTGGGAATTGACACTACGGGAAAAAATTTCGTTGCCGTGCAGGCGTTCTTTGCCGTGCGCCCCATGCACGGCAACGACATCTTTGCCGTGCAACGACAGAAAGACGCACGGCACAGACCGGCCGCACGGCAAAGAGCAATTACAGCGCACGGCAACGAACGTCCGCACGGCAACGACTAAGGGCAGCACACGGCAAACAAACCACGCACGGCAAAGAGGAAGAAAGCGCACAGCAAAGAAATTGCACGGCAGTGACAAGCATAAGGCGCACGGCAAAGAACCATGCATGGCAAAGAATGCCTTTGCCGTGCAATTTCCCCTTTGCCGTGCGCCATAAGGCATTTTTATTTGTTTTCATCTCTATTGTATTTATATTAACACTTATATTTATTTTAAAATTATTTTTACTTTTTGTGGACTATTTTGTTAGTGTTACTTAATACAATGTGTATACCAATAACACAAGTAATCTACATCTTCATCGACCCCCCTCCCCACATATGAGGGTTTCGGAGCAAAACATGCTTCGGCGAATCTCGTAAGTGTTAATATATCGCCCCCGAATGTTATCGCCCCCACATATTAGGTGCTATTTCTTGCACCTTTACACCTTCCACCACGCTTACACACATATTCTAGGTCCACATGCAAGTTTTGGAGGCATTCCGGTGCTCCGGAGGTCATCCCCCCTGATAACAGCGGTCTGTGGGCCCCGGCGGTCTACTCCCCCTAGATTTCTCCGCGCGAGGTTCCACCAATGTTTGTTTAGTCCCTAGACACATGGAAACCAGGGTTGGTACCATGTGGCACATCCTAGCCTCCGGTATACCCGCGGCGGGACATTTCACCCTACACGTCGAGGAATCTGCTAAGTGTTATCGCCCGAATGTGAGGAAGGTCACACCGGGGAGGTATGCCTTGCACCATTTGGTGAATCACACCTTCCACCACACTTCCACACATATTCTAGGTCCACATGCAAGTTTTGGTGGCATTCCGGTGCTCCGGAGGTCATTCCTCCCCGAAAACGGCGGTCTGTGGGCCCCGACGGTCTACCCCCATAGATTTCTCCGCGCGAGGTTCCACCAATGTACTTTTTCATTGGTTTAGGTTTGTTTAGTCCCTAGACACATGGAAAACCAGGTTTGGTACCATGTGGCACATCCTAGCCTCCGGTATACCCGCGGCGGGACATTTCACCCAACACGTCTAGAAATCTGCTAAGTGTTATCGCCCGAATGTGAGGAAGGTCACACCGGGGAGGTATGCCTTGCACCATTTGGTGTATCACACCTTCCACCACACTTCCACACATATTATAGGTGCACTTGCAAGTTTTGGTGGCATTCCGGTGTTCCGGAGGTCATCCCCCCTGATAACGGCGATATGTGGGTCCCGGCGGTCTACTCCCCCTAGATTTATCCGCGCGAGGTTCCACCAATGTACTTTATCATTGGTTTAGGTTTGTTTAGTCCCTAGACACATGGAAAACCAGGTTTGGGACCATGTGGCACATCCTAGCCTCCGGTATACTCGCGGCGGGACATTTCACCCTACACGTCGAGGAATCTGCTAAGTGTTATCGCCCGAATGTGAGGAAGGTCACACCGGGGAGGTATGCCTTGCACCATTTGGTGAATCACACCTTCCGCCACCACACTTCCACACATATTCTAGGTCCACATGCAAGTTTTGGTGGCATTCCGGTGCTCCGGAGGTCATTCCTCCCCGAAAACGACGGTCTGTGGGCCCCGACGTTCTACCCCCCTAGATTTCTCCGCGCGAGGTTCCACCAATGTACCTTTTCATTGGTTTAGGTTTGTTTAGTCCCTAGACACATGGAAAACCAGGTTTGGTACCATGTGGCACATCCTAGCCTCCGGTATACCCGCGGCGGGACATTTCACCCAACACGTCGAGAAATCTGCTAAGTGTTATCGCCCGAATGTGAGGAAGGTCACACCGGGGAGGTATGCCTTGCACCATTTGGTGTATCACACCTTCCACCACACTTACACACATAGTCTAGGTGCACTTGCAAGTTTTGGTGGCATTCCGGTGCTCCGGAGGTCATCCCCCCTGATAACGGCGATATGTGGGCCCCGGCGGTCTACTCCCCCTAGATTTCTCCGCGCGAGGTTCCACCAATGTACTTTTCATTGGTTTAGGTTTGTTTAGTCCCTAGACACATGGAAAACCAGGTTTGGGACCATGTGGCACATCCTAGCCTCCGGTATACCCGCGGCGGGACATTTCACCCTACACGTCTAGGAATCTGCTAAGTGTTATCGCCCGAATGTGAGGAAGGTCACACCGGGGAGGTATGCCTTGCACCATTTGGTGAATCACACCTTCCACCACACTTCCACACATATTCTAGGTCCACATGCAAGTTTTGGTGGGATTCCGGTGCTCCGGAGGTCATTCCTCCCCGAAAACGGCGGTCTGTGGGCCCCCGGCGGTCTACCCCCCTAGATTTCTCCGCGCGAGGTTACACAATGTACTTTTTCATCGTTTTAGGTTTGTTTAGGCCTTATACACATGGAAAACCAGGTTTGGTACCATGTGGCACATCCTAGCCTCCGGTATACCCGCGGCGGGACATTTCACCCTACACGTCTAGAATCTGCTAAGTGTTATCAGCCCGAATGTGAGGAAGGTCACACCGGGGAGGTATGCCTTGCACCATTTGGTGAATCACACCTTCCACCACACTTCCACACATATTCTAGGTGCACTTGCAAGTTTTGGTGGCATTCCGGTGCTCCGGAGGTCATTCCCCCCCGAAAACGGCGGTCTGTGGGCCCCGCGGTCTACCCCCCTAGATTTCTCCGCGCGAGGTTCCACCAATGTACTTTTTCATTGGTTTAGGTTTGTTTAGGACCTAGACACATGGAAAACCAGGTTTGGGACCATGTGGCACATCCTAGCCTCCGGTATACCTGCGGCGGGACATTTCACCCTACACGTCTAGAAATCTGCTAAGTGTTATCGCCCGAATGTGAGGAAGGTCACACCGGGGAGGTATGCCTTGCACCATTTGGTGAATCACACCTTCCACCACACTTACACACATATCTAGGTGCACATGCAAGTTTTGGTGGCATTCCGGTGCTCCGGAGGTCATCCCCCCCGATAACGGCGATATGTGGGCCCCAACGGTCTACTCCCCCTAGATTTCTCCGCGCGAGGTTCCACCAATATACTTTCTCATTGGTTTAGGTTTGTTTAGGCCCTATACACATGGAAAACCAGGTTTGGGACCATGTGGCACATCCTAGCCTCCGGTATACCCGCGGCGGGACATTTCACCCTACACGTCTAGAAATCTGCTAAGTGTTATCGCCCGATGTGAGGAAGGTCACACCGGGGAGGTATGCCTTGCACCATTTGGTGAATCACACCTTCCACCACACTTACACACATATCCTAGGTCCAGATGCAAGTTTTGGTGGATACCGGTGCTCCGGAGGTCATTCCTCCCCGAAAACGGCGGTCTGTGGGCCCCGACGGTCTACACCCCTAGATTTCTCCGCGCGAGGTTCCACCAATGTACTTTTTCATTGGTTTAGGCTTGTTTAGTCCCTAGACACATGGAAAACCAGGTTTGGTACCATGTGGCACATCCTAGCCTCCTAGTATACCCGCGGCGGGACATTTCACCATACACGTCCAGGAATCTGCTAAGTGTTATCGCCCGAATGTGAGGAAGGTCACACCGGGGAGGTATGCCTTGCACCATTTGGTGAATCACACCTTCCACCACACTTACACACATATTCTAGGTCCACATGCAAGTTTTGGTGGCATTCCGGTGCTCCGGAGGTCATTCCTCCCCGAAAACGGCGCTATGTGGGCCCCGACGGTCTACCCCCCTAGATTTCTCCGCGCGAGGTTCCACCAATGTACTTTTTCATTGGTTTAGGTTTGTTTAGGCCCTAGACACATGTAAAAGCAGGTTTGGTACCATGTGGCACATTCTAGCCTCCGGTATACCTGCGGCTGCGGCGGGACATTTCACCCTACACGTCTAGAAATCTTCTAAGTGTTATCGCCCGAATGTGAGGAAGGTCACACCGGGGAGGTATTCCTTGCACCACTTGGTGAATCACACCTTCCACCACACTTACACACATAGCCTAGGTGCACTTGCAAGTTTTGGTGTCATTCTGGTGGTCCGGAGGTCACCCCCCCGATAACGGCAATATGTGGGCCCCGGCGGTCTACTCCCCCTAGATTTCTCCGCGCGAGGTTCCACCAATGTACTTTCTCATTTGTTTAGGTTTGTTTTGGCCCTATACACGTGGAAAACCAGGTTTGGGACCATGTGGCACATCCTAGCCTCCTGTATACCCGCGGCGGGACATTTCACCCTACACGTCTAGAAATCTGCTAAGTGTTATCGCCCGAATATGAGGAAGGTCACACCGGGGAGGTATGCCTTGCACCATTTGGTGAATCACACCTTCCACCACACTTGCACACATATTCTAGGTCCACATGCAAGTTTTGGTGCATTCCGGTGCTCCAGAGGTCATTCCTCCCCTAAAACGGCAGTCTGTGGGCTCCGACGGTCTACGCCCCTAGATTTCTCCGCGCGAGGTTGCACCAATGTACTTTTTCATTGGTTTAGGTTTGTTTAGTCCTTAGACACATGGAAAACCAGGTTTGGTACCATGTGGCACATCCTAGCGTCCGATATACCTGCGGCGGGACATTTCACCCTACACGTCGCGGAATCTGCTAAGTGTTATCACCCGAATGTGAGGAAGGTCACACCGGGGAGGTATGCCTTGCACCATTTGGTGAATCACACCTTCCACCACACTTACACACATATCCTAGGTGCACTTGCAAGTTTTGGTGGCATTCCGGTGCTCCGGAGGTCATTCCCCCCGAAAACGGCGGTCTGTGGGCCCCGGCAGTCTACCCCCTAGATTTCTCCGCGCGAGGTTGCACCAATGTACTTTTTCATTGGTTTAGGTTTGTTCAGGACCTAGACACATGGAAAACCAGGTTTGGGACCATGTGGCACATCCTAGCCTCCGGTATACCTGCGGCGGGACATTTCACCCTACACGTCCAGGAATCTGCTAAGTGTTATCGCCCGAATGTGAGGAAGGTCACACCGGGGAGGTATGCCTTGCACCATTTGGTGAATCACACCTTCCACCACACTTACACACATAGCCTAGGTGCACTTGCAAGTTTTGGTGGCATTCCGGTGCTCCGGAGGTCATCCCCCCCCCCGATAACGGCGATATGTGGGCCCCAGCGGTCTACTCCCCCTAGATTTCTCCGCGCGAGGTTCCACCAATGTTCTTTCTCATTGTTTTACGTTTGTTTAGGCCCTAGACACATGGAAAACCAGGTTTGGGACCATGTGGCACATCCTAGCCTCCGGTATACCCGCGGCGGGACATTTCACCCTACATGTTTAGAAATCTGCTAAGTGTTATCGCCCGATGTGAGGAAGGTCACACCGGGGAGGTATGCCTTGCATCATTTGGTGGATCATACCTTCCACCACACTTACACACATATCCTAGGTCCACATGCAAGTTTTGGTGGGATACCGGTGCTCCGGAGGTCATTCCTCCCCGAAAACGGCGGTCTGTGGGCCCCCGGCGGTCTACCCCCCCTAGATTTCTCCGCGCGAGGTTACACCAATGTATTTTTTCATTGGTTTAGGTTTTTTTAGTCCCTAGACACATGGAAAACCAGGTTTGGTACCATGTGGCACATCCTAGCGTCCGGTATACCCGCGGCGGGACATTTCACCCTACACGTCCAGGAATCTGCTAAGTGTTATCGCCCGAATGTGAGGAAGGTCACACCGGGGAGGTATGCCTTGCACCATTTGGTGAATCACACCTTCCACCACACTTACAGACATAGCCTAGGTTCACTTGCAAGTTTTGGTGGCATTCCGGTGTTCCGGAGGTCATCCCCCCCGATAACGGCGATATGTGGGCCCCGGCGGTCTACTCCCCCTAGATTTCTCCGCGCGAGGTTACACCAATGTACTTTTTCATTGGTTTAGGTTTTTTAGGCCCTATACACATGGAAAACCAGGTTTGGGACCATGTGGCACATCCTAGCCTCCGGTATACCCGCGGCGGGACATTTCACCCTACACGTCCAGGAATCTGCTAAGTGTTATCGCCCGAATGTGAGGAAGGTCACACCGGGGAGGTACGCCTTGCACCATCTGGTGGATCACACCTTCCACCACACTTACACACATAGCCTAGGTCCACATGCAAGTTTTGGTGGGATTCCGGTGCTCCGGAGGTCATTCCTCACCGAAAACGGCGGTCTGTGGGCCCCCGGCGGTCTACCCCCTAGATTTCTCCGCGCGAGGTTGCAGCAATGTACTTTTTCATTGGTTTAGGTTTGTTTATGAACATGTGAAACCAGGTGTGGCACTATTTGGCACATTCTATAGCCCCCCCCCCCCCGAAAACGGCGGTCTGTGCACGTGTGCCCCGGCGGTCTACCCCCTATATTTCTCCTATCGAGGATCCACCCCTATAGTTTATAGAAAGCATGATAAGGACATTATGAAATAATACACTTGTTGAAAAAATAGGTTTAATATAATTTTGAAATAAAACTGAATGTTCATTTCAAATAAAATGGTGAAATAACGGCAAAGGGTCTTTGCCGTGCAAGAGCACACGGCAAAGGGTCTTTGCCGTGCAAGGGTGCACGGCAAAGGGCAAGGGCACGGCAAACATCTTTAAAGCGCACGGCAAAGATTTTTCTGCACGGCAATGTCGCTAATGCGCACGGCAAAGTACTCCTCGCACGGCAAAGCCGCCCGACCAGGCGAAACCCTACGACCCACCACGCGCGCGTCCCTATCCACTCGCCCACGCTCCCTCTCACCTCGCCCACGCGCAGCCGCCGCCGCCTCCTCCCACGCTGACCGCTGCCACCTGCCGCCACCGACCAGCGCTCCAGGCACCCCTCCTACCCCGCGCTCCGGTCACGCGCGCCCTCCTCCCCCGGCCACGCCCTGCTCCGATCCGGCGGCCCTCCTCGCGCGCCCCAGGCCGGCCTCGCCCCTCCCCCCACCGGCTCAGCTGGCCACCGCGCCGCGCCATGAGCTCCCCGGCGGCTGGGTGAGCTCGACCAGGCCGGTGAGCCCCTCACCCATGAGCTTGTTTTTTTTTAATTTAATTTTGTATGCTAATTAATTTAGTGTAGTATAGGATTTTAGTGTGTTATAAATTTAGAAATAGGATTTGAGGGTTTGCACCTCTCGGAGGATGGGGGCTTAAGGGTTTGCCGCTTGAGCTTGACCCAAGCCTAGTTTGGGAGCCGCCGGAGGAGGACGGGTACGTTGCGAAAGAGGAGAGGTTGGAGCCACGTGCGACGAAGCAGTATAAGCGGGGGTATACGCAACTCCCGGACTTACAAGATTGGCACCACCGCGATGTTGTTCTCGTGCCCTATGGAAAGAGGTACATGCTGATTTTGGTATCACATACATACTGATTTTGGCATTTCATTGTGCAGCATGTTCCAGCTTGCCGACCCGGATCACCCGCCTACAAAGAGCTACACAAACATCCTTGGAGGCCTACTTAGAGAGTATTTCCCTGGGATTGTCAATCTCCCTAGTGGTGGCCGCGACGTGGACTTGGAAGCACTACAGCTACGCCGACGATCCTAAGGGCAAGTGCAGGAACTTACAAGGGCGGGTTTTCCGGGAATTCTGGGTACGTGACTTTTGGCTTCTTAGCATTCAAACACTCCTTGGCTGACAATAGTTTCTCTAATTCCCCTTGTTTTACCTATGTGCATGGTTGCAGAAATATTTCAAGAAGGCTGATGGTCACGAAGGGATGTGCGACACTGTCCTACACGAGTTGTGCAGGATGAGGGTGACTGGCATGCACTACGAGGCACGCATTCAGTGCGTCCGTGACTGGCACCGTGAGCGCAAAATTTGGATGACTAAGGCTGATTGTCGGGAAACGCTCATGGCACCGTGGCAGTACCTGCAGGTATTTGCATTTCTGTTTATTGATTTCCGTATTTCCATGTAGTTTCTGTTGTACTAATGGGTTTATCTTGTGTATTTAGCACCCTCCTCAGTATACCGGGCAGGACAAGGAGTGCTTTCTTGCGATGGTCATATGGTGGACATCCCCCCAGTACCTCACGAAGCATGAGGAGGGCAAGCTGAAGCGGGCATAGATGAGAGGTGGATCACATGTCCAAGGCAGCAAGAACATTGCCCTTACCTTACAGCAGGAGGTAAATGGTCATCATTATTTGATTTCACGTTATTGTTAACTTCCGCAAGGGTGTCCCTCTTCACTTAATTACATGTGCTCTTTTGCAAGAACGTAAGACAGGCGCCAAGCCAAACCCATTTGCCTTTTTCCGAAGGTCGAAGACCAGGAGGCAGCCGAATCCTGAGACGAATTCCATGTGGGTCTGCGAGATAGCCGAGGACCGGTGTGACGCGTACGAGTCAAAGTTCAAGGCGAAGCACGGCGATACCTCCGACCCATCCTCCTCGGACTTTGACGTTGAGGTTGTGGTGCTTGCGGGACAAGGCAAGAATGGTGGCCGCCTATGGATTGGTGACGGGTTAGTCGACCCAAGGACCATTCCATCTCAACGTGATGTCCGCCGTGGGCACACGAGCGAGCAGCCTCGGGTAGAGACCCGCCCACGGGCTTCGGATCTAGCCGTCGAGCGGTTACGGGTATGCCCTTCCTCGGTCCTCTACGCTTCATTACATGTTTTCCATTGCAATGTTAATGACATCGCGGCGACACAACGTAGGCAGTGATGGAAGAAAAGGAACGGAAGAACGAAGAGGAGAGGATGCAGATGCAGCAGCAGCTCAGGGAGAGCATGGAGATGCAGCAGCAGCTCAGGGAGAGCATGGAGATGCAGAGGAAGATGATGCAGCACATGCAACAACAAGAGCAGATCATGAACACGTTTATGAGCCAGACCATGCTGACATCTCCACCGGGGAGTGGTCCTAGCACGTGTCCTCCTCCCATCTTCCAGTGGGTGAGTGGTTAACTTAATATCTCCATCTTAATTTTTCTTGTTTTGTTGTCTAACCGGACTTCATATATTGCAGCCCTCGCCTGAGCAGAGCATGTTGGCGCTCCTCCAGCGACCACCCGGTCAGAGCCCGGTGACATCTCAGACGGTGACACCTGAGCCCGCCTTCACCTGGGTAAGTGGTCTACTTAATATCTCCATCTCTTGTCTTATTGACTCACCCTAACATCAGATATTGCTGCAGGGGCCTACTCCACCTGAGACGACCGTCAACAATCAGAACATCATCCGGAGCCTGAGGCAGTTTCCAGGTGAGTTAACCTACACTTGTGCCCAATGCGCTTCTAGATTGTAGAATGCAATGTCACTTGTGCCTCACACTTGTTGGAAATTTAGCAATCTCATTATTTTTCTTTTCACCTTATAGAACATGGTGGAGATGGATTCGGACAAGGAGATGGATCCGGACAAGGATAAGGTTAGCTACAATAAAGGTTAGTTTTTCTACATTCATCACTTGTTGGAAATGTCACTTGTAGGATTCATGTCCAAATACTATCTTGATAAAATAGAATAATTGCTAGGAACAAACATAGTGGTGATAAATTTTGTGTGCATCTAGATACATCTTATAATTTGGAACATACATCAGCTAGCATGGCACTTTTGAAACCTGGCTTTTGTTTTGATATTTTTTTGCTTTTAGTAATGGTTATGCTTTAATATGGCATTCTACTTGCTATTATACATTGTGTCATATATACGGCAGAATATGGCATTCTTCTTGCTATTATACATTGTGTCATATATACGGGAGAATATGACAATCGTTCTGTTCCTTTTGTAAATGGTTATCGCAGAGGAAGACTTGATGATGGAGCCTGCAGCCCTGGATGCATCACTTGGAATGTGGAAGAAGTGCTCTCTGATATAGCATGGCTCAAGTGTGATGCAAACTTACTATGTATGGAGTGGACTATGTGAACTTGTAATAAGATTGTTAGTTTAACTTGTTATATGGACTCTATATGAACATATCAACCTATTTGTGGTGTGTTTGGTGTTGTTGTGGTTATATGATGTCTTGGTATATGATGTATATTGTTATCTGCTTATTTCTGGTTATATTTGTGGTTAAATGCAGGGAAATAATGAAAAATAGAAAAAACAGAAAATTGGGCGGCTCCTTTGCCGTGCGTATGCACACGGCAAAGGACACGGCAAAGGGGACACGCGTCGCCAACCCGTGCTCCCCTGCGTCGGGCTGCTCCCTCCTGTCGACGCCATTGCCGTGCGGGCGTAGCTGCGACGCACGACAAAGGCTGCGGCCGGGATGGGAGGCGCATGGGAAATTATTCTTCACGGCAGCCACAAGGCGCACGGCAGCGGGACATGCACGGCAACGTAGCAGGGCGCACGGCAGCGGGCGTCTGGTCGGCAAAGAGAGACAGCGCACGGCGAAGGGGGGCGCACTCGGCAGCGACGCTGTCGTGCCGTTTGTCCGCGGCGCACGGCAACGTTTCCTTTGCCGGGCAGAATGCTGCGGAGCAGACGTTGCCGTGCGGGCTTGCACGGCAGTGCCTTTGCCGAGCAAAAAGGTTGCTTTGCCGTGCATTTCGCTCACACGGCAACGAGGTGTTCTGCCGTAGTCTGCCTTTTTCTCTCCCTCGTCACAAATGTTGTCCCCAAGTCCAAATTTCAGCACGACAAGCCACCGTCGGCAAGCTATACCAATGACCAACCTTGCTTCCAGCAGCTACGAGGAATAGAGCTAGATCTATTGGCTGCACGACAGTGTTCACTGGAACCATAGCCCCAAGACAGTATTCATTGGAAACAACGGTCCGAGATCCGGGCGGGCGCCGTGAGGGATCTAATCCAGGGCGATGGTGACTCAGCAGTAGGTGGCGGTGTTTGTTGGACAAATTTTTTGAGACAAGCATGTAAAGAATTATGTAAATAAGCATGTCAGAAAAATATACAAGTTAACTACTGATAAGTCACCGGTGTCCTTAGCTTATGTGCTTGAGCAACTCCATCTAGATGACTTGCACACCATCACAACGATGTTTCTGCAAAATGACTTTCAATCCAACTGATCAAGATAGACTTGCACAGCACCACAAACAACTGAGTGCAGAAATAACCAGCGAAACAGATGGAAAAATACATAGC